>VZTS01019935.1:83362-116222 GCA_013400795.1 Pluvianellus socialis
GGGAGAGGGAGGCGGCGGCCCCCGGCCCCTTCCGCCGCGCACCGCGCATGCGCCGCCCGCCGCCCCTCAGCGGCGCCGCGGGGGCCCGTCCCTCCCGCTGAACACACCGGTGAAAGCGCGGCTCTTTTTTTTGCGGGGGGGAGAGGGGATTTGGTTTGATTTTGGGTTTGTTTTTTTTTTTTCTTCCCCCCTTCGTTTTTCGCCGCGGGGGAGCAGTGGCGGCGGGAGGCGGTGCCCGCCCGGCCGGGGGTTGGGAGACAAAGGCCGGGCCCGTGTTTAGGGGCACCCGGCGGCCTCGCTGCCAGCGCCGCCCGCGGGCGAGGCCGCCCGGGCTCCGGCAGTAAACGGGTATCGCCGCGGTTCCTCATGAGCTGCCCTGTCGGCAGCCGCCGCGCCAGGAATCGGGGAAAAGAGTCAGTTATTTCCCGAGAGAGAGAGAGAGAGAGAGGGAGAGTTAAATGCAGGATCTCTGGTACAGCTGCGCGGTTGCAGTTGGTAAATACGGGATGGGATGCTAGTAAACACTGCAAGTGGTGGGTTTTAATAACCTGGCTCAATAAGAGCGTCGAATCTCCTTATTTAGCAGCCTCTGAAAAAGAGAGAGAGAGGGCTGCCTGGGAGTGAGGTTTTACGATACAAGATTTCACAAGAAAATCGGCCGCTTCGCCTTTTTACCCGTTCTTAAAAGGAGTCTGGTTAGAGAGTGCTCCATTTCAGGCAGCAGCACGCGGATGCCGTCCACAGATCAAACCTTTCAGACAAAACCGGGCTACCAGTCCTGTGGTGGCCATTCCAAACACCGCTCCCGGCCGGTTTATCCTGTAGGGAGAAAGGAGGCCGGCGCTGCCCGTGCTGGGGACCCGTTGCGGGTACGGCCGGGTGGGAGCAGGCGGGTTGGGGCGCGGGAATAGCGGGTGTAGCGGTGCTGCGGCTGGTGGCAGCAGTTGTGGGGATGAGATGCCTGGGACTACCAACTGCGTTCTTAAAAATAGAGCTGCCTCGAAGGAAAAACCCTCACTGTTTTCAGTATTTATAGTCATGGTTAAAGACATGAAAGTTCCCAGCTCCTGATAAAGATAGAAACGTTTTCCCAAGAAATTAAAATGATTTCTTTGGCTTCGTGCTAGTCAGCTGAGTACCCAGACACCTGCGGTCTGCTGCTGCTCGTGTGGCTGATCCCTGTGATCCCCAGTGTCCTGTCCCACCACCACCTTTGGGCTGTCTCCAGGGAGGGCACAGGGCTGAAAAGCCAATTCCTTTGCTTACTTGAGGAGGCGTCTAAGGCACGGCCTCCGAGTTAGCCCTTCCCTTCGTGGAAACCAGCTGGGACTGAAGAAAACCCTGTTATGCTCCCACCATCCCGAACACCTAAAGCAGTTGGTCTGCGTTACACCAGCTCTCTGGCTCAGACCCTTTTGGGCTCCCGATTTATCCTGGATAATTCCGATCAATGTCTGTATAAAGCATTAAATGTTCAGGAAGAGCCCAACGTGTATTTGGTAAGCGTAAGCTCAAAGGATTTCTGTGTTGGTCTGCTCCTTGGTACTGGAAAACCCAACCTGATCAAAAACCAGAAAAATGTTTAAATGCAATCAGTCTGGGATTCGATCTGAGAAATACAACTGTTTGCTTATTTTCTAAAGTACTTTTCCAAGTAAATTTTTAAGAAAGATTCCACCACCACACACCTCACAATTTACCAAGGGCACTAAAGTTTTTGGCTGATGGTAAAATAGTTCAAGAAAAGTCTTTCTTCTGAGTGGAAGCTTTAGAAGTACTTAATACTTCAGATAGTTAACGGTGTCACTCCATTACAAAATGCTTTTCCTAGCTATTCCTTTTTTAAGGAGGTGTTAACACCTGTCTGGGCTTTGCTTACACTCCAAACATTTCTGATAAACTCCATTAACGCCATTATGCTTTGGGTTTTTTTCTGTCAATAAGCACCTGCAATGAAAAAAACAACTTACCATTTTGTGATTGTGATGTGTAGTAGCCAAAGTCCAGTAACGACTTCATAAATGTACAGTCTACAGTTTAGAAAAGTAGCCAAGGATGTGGAAAACCTGGATGCTGTTGCCCGTCTCCATAGTCTTCCTACGAGACCTTGGGCAAGGTACTTAATTGAAGAGCGCTCACAGAAATTGAAAGCCGCACTCCTAACCACCCCCACTCAGCTGCTCTCTAATCCTGAAGATGTCTACATTTTCTAAAGCCACAAACTTTGGGACTTAAAGTTTCTCTTTCTCCTTTCTTTTAGACTTAAAAGCCCCAAAGTTTGGGATGCTCTACATGAACAAAATTTGTCCTGCTGTGCCGTGACATCCCAGCTGTCCCCCAGCAGTTTTGTTACAGACAGTGCTGTTAGATCTGGCAGGCTAGCAGATAATTAAAAGCAAAGCATTCCTCCATGGAAGTGAAAAAAAAAACCCCAACAAACCAAAAGACCTAGATGTGGTAGACCTTCTCAAAGCATCTCCAGAAAAGATACAGGTGCCTACAAAAAGGTTGTGTTCTTTTAAAACAAAGTGTTGAATACCCTTTGCTCCCAGGACTGGGGAGCACGCAGGTTTAAACTGAAAGAAGGTGGATTTAGATTAGGTGTTAGGAAGAAATTCTTTATTCTGAAGGTGGTGAGGTGCTGGAACAGGTTGTCCAGAGAAGTTGTGGATGCCCCAGTGGTGAGGTGCTGGAACAGGTTGTCCAGAGAAGTTGTGGATGCCCCAGTGGTGAGGTGCTGGAACAGGTTGTCCAGAGAAGTTGTGGATGCCCCAGTGGTGAGGTGCTGGAACAGGTTGTCCAGAGAAGTTGTGGATGCCCCAGTGGTGAGGTGCTGGAACAGGTTGTCCAGAGAAGTTGTGGATGCCCCAGTGGTGAGGTGCTGGAACAGGTTGTCCAGAGAAGTTGTGGATGCCCCAGTGGTGAGGTGCTGGAACAGGTTGTCCAGAGAAGTTGTGGATGCCCCAGTGGTGAGGTGCTGGAACAGGTTGTCCAGAGAAGTTGTGGATGCCCCAGTGGTGAGGTGCTGGAACAGGTTGTCCAGAGAAGTTGTGGATGCCCCAGTGGTGAGGTGCTGGAACAGGTTGTCCAGAGAAGTTGTGGATGCCCCAGTGGTGAGGTGCTGGAACAGGTTGTCCAGAGAAGTTGTGGATGCCCCAGTGGTGAGGTGCTGGAACAGGTTGTCCAGAGAAGTTGTGGATGCCCCAGTGGTGAGGTGCTGGAACAGGTTGTCCAGAGAAGTTGTGGATGCCCCAGTGGTGAGGTGCTGGAACAGGTTGTCCAGAGAAGTTGTGGATGCCCCAGTGGTGAGGTGCTGGAACAGGTTGTCCAGAGAAGTTGTGGATGCCCCAGTGGTGAGGTGCTGGAACAGGTTGTCCAGAGAAGTTGTGGATGCCCCAGTGGTGAGGTGCTGGAACAGGTTGTCCAGAGAAGTTGTGGATGCCCCAGTGGTGAGGTGCTGGAACAGGTTGTCCAGAGAAGTTGTGGATGCCCCAGTGGTGAGGTGCTGGAACAGGTTGTCCAGAGAAGTTGTGGATGCCCCAGTGGTGAGGTGCTGGAACAGGTTGTCCAGAGAAGTTGTGGATGCCCCAGTGGTGAGGTGCTGGAACAGGTTGTCCAGAGAAGTTGTGGATGCCCCAGTGGTGAGGTGCTGGAACAGGTTGTCCAGAGAAGTTGTGGATGCCCCAGTGGTGAGGTGCTGGAACAGGTTGTCCAGAGAAGTTGTGGATGCCCCAGTGGTGAGGTGCTGGAACAGGTTGTCCAGAGAAGTTGTGGATGCCCCAGTGGTGAGGTGCTGGAACAGGTTGTCCAGAGAAGTTGTGGATGCCCCAGTGGTGAGGTGCTGGAACAGGTTGTCCAGAGAAGTTGTGGATGCCCCAGTGGTGAGGTGCTGGAACAGGTTGTCCAGAGAAGTTGTGGATGCCCCAGTGGTGAGGTGCTGGAACAGGTTGTCCAGAGAAGTTGTGGATGCCCCAGTGGTGAGGTGCTGGAACAGGTTGTCCAGAGAAGTTGTGGATGCCCCAGTGGTGAGGTGCTGGAACAGGTTGTCCAGAGAAGTTGTGGATGCCCCAGTGGTGAGGTGCTGGAACAGGTTGTCCAGAGAAGTTGTGGATGCCCCAGTGGTGAGGTGCTGGAACAGGTTGTCCAGAGAAGTTGTGGATGCCCCATCTCTGGAAGTGTTCAAGGCCAGACTGGCTGGGCTTTAGGCAACCTGGTCTAGTGGGAGATGTCCCTGCTCATGACAGGGGGGTCGGAACTAGATCATCTTTAAGGTCCCTTCCAACCCAAACCATCTTACTGCTTACGAGGAACAGTCATAAATAGGTGACCCTCGCTCAGTTCTCTGAAATAGCAGTCATAAATAGGTGACCCTCGCTCAGTTCTCTGAAATAGCAGTCATAAATAGGTGACCCTCGCTCAGTTCTCTGAAATAGCAGTCATAAATAGGTGACCCTCGCTCAGTTCTCTGAAATAGCAGTCATAAATAGGTGACCCTCGCTCAGTTCTCTGAAATAGCAGTCATAAATAGGTGACCCTCGCTCAGTTCTCTGAAATAGCAGTCATAAATAGGTGACCCTCGCTCAGTTCTCTGAAATAGCAGTCATAAATAGGTGACCCTCGCTCAGTTCTCTGAAATAGCAGTCATAAATAGGTGACCCTCGCTCAGTTCTCTGAAATAGCAGTCATAAATAGGTGACCCTCGCTCAGTTCTCTGAAATAGCAGTCATAAATAGGTGACCCTCGCTCAGTTCTCTGAAATAGCAGTCATAAATAGGTGACCCTCGCTCAGTTCTCTGAAATAGCAGTCATAAATAGGTGACCCTCGCTCAGTTCTCTGAAATAGCAGTCATAAATAGGTGACCCTCGCTCAGTTCTCTGAAATAGCAGTCATAAATAGGTGACCCTCGCTCAGTTCTCTGAAATAGCAGTCATAAATAGGTGACCCTCGCTCAGTTCTCTGAAATAGCAGTCATAAATAGGTGACCCTCGCTCAGTTCTCTGAAATAGCAGTCATAAATAGGTGACCCTCGCTCAGTTCTCTGAAATAGCAGTCATAAATAGGTGACCCTCGCTCAGTTCTCTGAAATAGCAGTCATAAATAGGTGACCCTCGCTCAGTTCTCTGAAATAGCAGTCATAAATAGGTGACCCTCGCTCAGTTCTCTGAAATAGCAGTCATAAATAGGTGACCCTCGCTCAGTTCTCTGAAATAGCAGTCATAAATAGGTGACCCTCGCTCAGTTCTCTGAAATAGCAGTCATAAATAGGTGACCCTCGCTCAGTTCTCTGAAATAGCAGTCATAAATAGGTGACCCTCGCTCAGTTCTCTGAAATAGCAGTCATAAATAGGTGACCCTCGCTCAGTTCTCTGAAATAGCAGTCATAAATAGGTGACCCTCGCTCAGTTCTCTGAAATAGCAGTCATAAATAGGTGACCCTCGCTCAGTTCTCTGAAATAGCAGTCATAAATAGGTGACCCTCGCTCAGTTCTCTGAAATAGCAGTCATAAATAGGTGACCCTCGCTCAGTTCTCTGAAATAGCAGTCATAAATAGGTGACCCTCGCTCAGTTCTCTGAAATAGCAGTCATAAATAGGTGACCCTCGCTCAGTTCTCTGAAATAGTAGGAAGAAATTCTTTATTCTGAAGGTGGTGAGGTGCTGGAACAGGTTGTCCAGAGAAGTTGTGGATGCCCCATCTCTGGAAGTGTTCAAGGCCAGACTGGCTGGGCTTTAGGCAACCTGGGCTAGTGGGAGATGGCCCTGCTCATGACAGGGGGGTCGGAACTAGAACATCTTTAAGGTCCCTTCCAACCCAAACCATTCTGATTCTGTGATTCTATGACTTGATTCACAAGTCTGACTTTCTTAGGGAAGAGTCCCAAAAATCAGCAAACTATTTTGGCTGCCCGATGCTGCAGCTGGGCTGGTCTGCAGAGAAAACCAGGATTTTCATCTCAGGTCTTCTGCTTAATGGCCTTGCTGGCCTTGCAGTCATGGAACCCATCAAATGGGTTGGGCTGGAAGGGATATTCAATGATCCTCTATTCCAGCCCCCAAGTCTAACTATCCTCGGTCTAACTACCATCTTACTGCTTACGAGGAACAGTCATAAATAGGTGACCCTCGCTCAGTTCTCTGAAATAGCAGCTGCAGTAACTACCTACCACCTTCACAGAAGGTCAGCTCTGCAACTCGGATGCAATTAGAGCTATCCGTGCATGTTCCAGAGTAGGGCCCTGGAACGGTGGTTTATGTCCTTGGCATGTCCCTTGTTACCTGCATCTCTGTAAGATACGCTGATCTGGATGTATGTTTCGTGCATTTACAGGAGCAGATCCAGTTCTAAAATTATTAATCTTCTCACTTACTGTGTAGCAAATCTAGGCAGTCAGTGCACAATCCTGGATTCCGCTTGGTCAACGGACATACATTTTATTAATTAAAAAAATCGATGAGTCTGGAACGCGTTGCCGTAGGAATCAGTCAGTATTTCGTGGGTTTGGCCAGCAGTGATGTAGGAGCATTTACTGAGAGAAGAACTCTGGCCCGGTGGGCCAAGCATCATCCCCTTTGGCTAGCCTCTGCCTGGGGCCTCAGAGAAATGTTCTTCCAAGGTGCAGACTCTTCATACAGAGGGACTTTTCCACCCACGCGCCCTTTTGCCCCACCATCCCTTCACAAACTGCCTTTCACTGATGTAACTTTTCACCGTGCCGACTCCGGGTTCGCTCTTCTATCGCTTTCGACCGCGTAACCTGTTCGTTCGCTCCGTTCCTACTGCTGCATCTCCTCGTACCGATGCTGTTGCCATAATTCCCACAAGCTTCACAGCCTATTCCTGTCTCAACCCTCTGTCTTCTCATGCAGAAGCATTTGGCTCGCGATACGCAACTGCCCAATTTTGGTGTTTAAAACTTTTTAAACTTTGGTGTTTAAATCTTTTAAGCTTTTTTTCCCCCACGAGTGGGAAGAGCTCTTTGGAGTTACCTTAGCCTCCTTCAGATTTCCCATTTAATGCACCAACTGGTACAAAAAGACCTTCCTTTAGTAAAGGAAAAAAAAACCCGTTTGAAAGCAGGCAGGGTCTCTACTGTGCTGAAAAGCCCAGTCTGCTCCATTGCTGAAAGCTGGGGTACCGTTTCCATTTATTTCCCCTGCCTGTCCGTGCAGCTGTAAGTTTCTTCAGGGAAGACCTTCTATTCTGTTGGGTCATCTTTGGACTAGCCAGGAACTGGCATCACATACTGAGCTAGTGCAAATGAGAACACTTCAGTTGAGGACCAACAGAAAATTCACAGCTGAATTATAATAAATTTTGTCACTAATCCCATTTTTAGGCTTAACTCATCACCTGCTGCTTTAAAATGTGGGGAGGCCGACTTGCCATGCAGTTACACGGTCATCGCTCCTGTCGACTTGATCAGCTTTTCCCAAGAAGCTGGTTTGCGAGAGAGATAAAGGAGTGCAGGAGAGGAGGTGTCCTGCAGCACGAATCTTCATGAACTTGTCCCGAGGAAGAAGTGTCTCTTGTGGAAGTGCTTTGCTAAGTAAGTCTGTGCAAGAACGGCCAAGAAGGTGTCAGCTGAAGACTCGTTTCACCGGCAGGACGGCTTTTGTCCCTGCGTCATTCACCCCCTCATAATTGGCTGAGGTATAAACACGCTTCATAACCATACCTCAGTCACCGCCACCAGCGACAGCCATTGTAACACAACAAGAGTAACTAATGGCATCCCTTCATGTACATGAATGTGAATAGCTTTGGAGTGTAAAAGCCAGAGATAACGCCAGCTGTTTTTTACATTCACATTCACTTCGTTCATAACAGAGTGGCTATCAATGCTTATCTTAAGAAAAAAGCCAGCGTGTCTCAATAGAAGTATATTTTTCTTTCCAGTGGAGAATTAAGTTCCAGGAACTCTTCACGCTGAACGCAGACTGTGGCTCTTAGAACTGAAGATCGTAGAGTACAAAGAATGAAACCTCAAAGATGAGCATCAAATGGATTCCCACTCATTTCATACATTAAGTATGAGTAATGAGTAAACACTTTTAATTTCTAAAAAGTTAAAGAAATTCAAAGAAATATTGCGGCAATGGAAGCGATCACAAGGAGTCTGAATAAAATGCAGTAATGTTTGGGTTTTTTTGCTCGCTTAGAAGTAGTTTAGCCATACCAGAACAAAGCAGAGTGGGAAGAACATGGGGGTTTTTTTCTCCCCTAAGGGAAACCATCCTAAAGGCATATCCAGAAGTTTTAATTTTGTTGCAGTAGGTCTCACCAACTTAGCTTGCACGAACTAGAAATTCTCTATATTTTCAAAAGAAGCCGTCATACAGAGGGTAAACTAGAAGAAAGATCTGCAATAGTACTTTGTGCTTAGATCATTTCTCTCATCTTAGGTTCATCAGCACCCTTCTACCTATTGTATGAAATACGGATCGTGCTACTTCATCAGGTTGTTCTGATAGGGCTCTGAAGAACCAGCCCAGCACCAAGTGGACTTTGCTTAGGGTAGCATAGCACATCTGTGGTCATCTCTGCTCTTGTGGTCTAGCCACTGGACTATCTATTTTTCTTCTATCTTGATCATACCTGAAGCTCCCCAGAATTTCCTGGGTTTAGCGTCAAGGCTGCTGACCCCAAGCAACAAGACATGTCTACGTGACTGGAGACGTCATCTGGATACCAAACCACAGCACAGCCCAATTAGCTCAGAGCCAGTTAAGACCCCGGTTCTGACTCATCGTTGTAGTTACCTTATTCTGTGCCAAACATGCCTTCCGAGCAACAAGGCATAGCGCAGCGAGCGTATGGTGCCAGAGAGAGATTCCGGAAGGGAAATCCTAGCTTGCTTCCTGAGCATAAACAAAATGGTTGAGCGCTGTAACGCTGAAAAGTAGGTGTCAGTGTTATGCATGTATTGCATAAAAGATAAATTGCATATTTATTTACATAAATAGTGACAGTGTATTCATACGTATGTGGGCTTACCTTTAATTATATCCGCAGGTTTTACAGACTTCTAAAGTACCTCGTCTGTTTCCAGCGCATCCCTCTTCCTAAGCAGCTAGTCAAACAGAACAAACCACAAAACTCATCCAGCTGAAGTAACGTATTTTTTAATATTGCCAAAATTCCCGTTCTGTTTCTGAGTCAGCCCTCCCTCCCGTGCAGAAGAGGACCCTTGCCTGCGGCTAATCTCCTATCAGGGCCCGACAGCCGCTTGTGCACCCGCGCCCCACGGTGCTGGGGTGGGGACCCGAGGGTGAGCCTCCCTCCGCGCCCCAAAATGGACGAGCCAGGGCGAGGAGGACGAGCAGCAGCGCTTCGTTTTCCTGCAGGAGCTGCTGGGGGAGGAACCCGCCACCCGCCCGGCTTCACCTTTGCCGTTCCTGTAACACTGGGAGCAAAGAGCTTGGCAAGTGGGAAGCAGAGATTGGCTGCCGGAACGGGAATAAGCGATTCCCATTTCCCCGGCGGAGGAAAAGCAGGCGGCAGACCGCACCCCGCAGCCTGCTGCTTGCTTTGCCTACTGGCCTGAGCTGGCTCCAGGCGGAAATCCAGTTCGGCTGGAAAACTTCTTCCCTCCTAATACATCCTGTGAGTGGACTGCAAAACAGGAAGTTTCTGTGTGTAAATATGAGCGCCTTTCCACTCATTTTGGCTAAGGGCTAAGAATTAGACGGCAACACCTGTAGATTCATCCAATTTGCATTCAAGAAAACAATACTGCTTCCGAGTGACTCTTGGCGGTCACCATTATGTCACGAATTTATCAGCGTGGCTGCATCACTGATGAGGGGCAATTAGGAAGTTACAATCTGGGACCAGAAAGAGTCCTGCAAGCCTTTAAGTGCAGTTCTTTTCTTCCAACAATCTCAGACGAAAATTTACCCGAATGGAATTAAAACGCGGTCCCCGGCTCCCACACATATTTCCCCTGGAAGGCCAAGACGTGTAATCTGTTTCATCCTTCCTTTTATTCAGATCTATTTATAACTTAAACCAAAGCATACAGATGGGAGCAATTGCAATCTCAACACATCACTATCTTCCCGAGATCATTAGTTTTTCTGTCGGTAAAATTGTGCAAGATGAAGCATTAGCTGCAAAATACATGCTTGTTACTACTTCATAAGGCACCAGCCAGAGATGTCATAGCTGGTATGACTTTTCTAGGCAAACGTTTATTTTTTTCCCTTGATATTTGGCAGAGTCAAAGTGAGGTTATAATTACACAGTGTTAAAATTAATCTCTTTTCCTAGCATTTTGAGAAGCCGGCAGTAACTGGCGTGGAGGTGGGCTGAGCTCCCGTGTCCCCAACTGAGCTTATCCCGGGAGATCAACTTCCCAGTGCCCTAAGCATGGCCCGGAGCCCATCGTACAGCCTCCGAGCGGAATGTTTTGGGCATGGAGGGGCAGAGCCTGACCTCAGACTGGACCCGGCTGCGTGCTGAAGCACATCCCGCCCCAGTGCGCGTTGACAGCAGCCGGTGGGATGCAGGGATAAGCCTACCCAGCCCCACCGTGCACTTCGTGCTGCGACCGAGACAAAGCCGACAGGAAAAACTTTCAGGAGCTGCTGCAAGCGATGTTACCCTGTTTTTCTTCCTGGCTACAGTTCTCCGAGTGTCTTTCCCAGTCCCCCACACAGGTCTTCTGCTCCACTGCGCTACCAAAGCGGGATGCTCCCTGCCTTCCGCCCCAGTGATTAGGAAGAAGAGAGGCAGGAGGGCAAACAGCCCTCTGCTCGTTTGGGAGGAAGATGCTGTCCCGGCAGCGATGGGGTGGGCTAGGGAAGGGAGCTGCCTTCTGCGGGCCTTCAATGTCACTTCTGGTCCAGGGTTTTGTTAAAAAATAGGTATCATTTTGGGTGAAGTCTTTAAGGCACTAAATTAAGTACCTTCAGTTACTGTGTCCCCCTCTCACCTAACAAAAACTGTCACTATTTGGGCCAGTTGTTCCGTTGCGTTAAGAGATGGAGTAATTTGGCAGAAAATAAACCCCCTTGCTTTCCAGCTGACCCTCAGTAACTGGGGAGCGGGGGGGCATCTGGGCTTGGATTCTGATTGATGCCCGATGTGGTGTTAATAGTCCGGTCGCGCCCAATACCTTTTTTTCCCCCCTGTTCCCACAATACACCTCTGAGAGTTTGGTACACGGAGCTCCCTCGACGCGCCAGCACGTGGGGTTGTTTTGGGGAGCCGTGGCCTTGTTGTCTCTCCACTGCTCCCAGCTGCATTCCAGTCTGTCACAATGTTAGGGCCAGAGGGAAAAATGAATAATTTCAAGTCATCTCCAGCAATTACATGACACCAGCGTTACTATGTTTTTGACAAGAATCATACAGAGGATGCTGTTTTATTACAGAATGATACCTAACACAGTGAATGTGAAGTTATAAGTTAAGCTCTAAGCATGTGTTTTAAAAGTTTGTTTTAAAAATAAGAAAACTATTTAGTGTTAGTGAAAGTATTATTATACTTTCTGTGATTCTATGATTCTGTGATACATCTACTCGTAATGTAGGAAGGCATTTCACCTGATTAAACAGAATTTCAGAGTTGAAAATATAGCTGTGTTTTAATTCTATTTTTCATCTTGCGCGCTAGAAAGTTCTAATGGAAATGTTTATGTATATCCTGGTATTTAAATGACAGCATTCGTTTGATAATGAGGCTGCAAAACAGACTTCATGTAGGACAAGATAATATAATCTTGAATTAAACTTAAATAAATTAAGAATTAATTCCAAAATTTAGAAGGAGTTCTTAAGAGTACAAACAAATGCAAAGAAATTGTTGAGGCTAATTTAAAGCACTGCTAGGGAAAGAAAAAGAAAACAGGACAGGTTTGGGATGCTGTGTATGTATACATGTTTATATACTGTGTATATATATATAGCCATAAAATCTGGAAATACAGAAACAGGAATGAAGGAAGAAATTTGTATAACGTTCTCTCAGTGGGTGAAGGAAAATGTAGCAGTGGCACTTGGTACAGTAAATGCCTGCAGTGCCAAAATGTGGAATCCTGGAGCCACCTTCAGTCTAAGACTGTTGATTTTTTGTAGTTTTGGGTTTTGGTGGTTTTTTTTTGGTTTGTTTTTGATTTTGTTTTTTATAGTGAAGTCATTGCTCTACCAGCCTGGGGAATAAATGCTTACACAGATACTTCTTTGTTGCTGTCAATCTGAAGATTGAGATCTTTGCTTTGGATCTTCTCTTGTTGTATTGGTTTCTAATGTTTGCAGTGTCTTGGGGTAAAAATGCAATCCTTGTCTGCCTGTTTAGCTTCAGAATGCCACTGTAATCATATCAGAAGCAGCGTTATCTTTTCTGGTTTTATTATAAACCTTTCTAATAAAAATTCATTATAAACCTTTCTAATAAAAATTCATTATAAACCTTTCTAATAAAAATAAAATGTTTGTGAACTAAACTTCAAGTCACAACTCCTGGCCTTTGGAAGCAGCGCTGGGATCGGTACTCGTCAAAGTTGCAATTACTTTCTTTTCAGCTGTGGTTCTTGCTTTGTGCTATTCCACCACTGTTTTATTTTATTTAAGAGTACACCCCTACAACTTACAGGAGTGGGACAGTTACTGCCCCTCTGCCCAGAGCAGCCCGGAGAACATATAGTACGGCACTAGGAGCTTTCTCCTTACTAAAGCAGGATAACTAAACGAAATATTCAGTGTCTTATTGGCAGCAAGTGGGGTACCAAATATGTTTTCCTGCAGAATATCTGTACAACAAAAGCAAATCTTTCAAATTTTAATGGTTGCAGAACCAGAATGTGCCAAGCCCTTACTGAGGGAGAGCGGGGAGCCCTGAGCTCACCTTCCGTGGCCCCGCTGCAGGCTTTCTGCAGACCCCAACAGGAACCACTAACTCAGTTTACGGTAAATTCTGGGCTTTTAGATTCCCTCGTAATTCCCTGGGCTCGGATTTGCTGTTGTAACATGACAGGGAAAGGTGCTTACTGTCCCAACTTAAACAAGCTCTGTTTTAGTGGTTATCCTTGTTGTGAAGCCTCGGGCTGCCATGCATCCTCAGAAATGCCTCTTTCCCCCCCGGATTCTGCTCCCAGTAGCCCAAGCTGGGATTTTTTTGCTAGCTGCAGCTCACATTGGCATTTTCACAATCCCAGCCGGAGCTTCTTTGCTGCGAGGCAAAGCTTTAGGGACATGGTTTCGCGGTGACTTGGCAGTGCTAGGTTAAGGGTTGGACTTGATGATCTCGAGGGTCTTTTCCAACCTAAGCAATTCTATCCTAAGGGCACCTGGGACATGGTTTCTCCTGCTCCATTTTTTCTTCTGGGCTCAAGACCTATTTCAGAGCTCCATTTTCTTAGCCTTTATTTCCTCCCTCGTTTCAGGCAAGCACCTCTGCTTATATTACAAGTGCGGGTACCAAGATGTGCCTGCAATTGCAGCTCAAAACCTGCATTTTGGAGGTGAGGGTATTCAACTTGGATTTGTGGGTTTCCATGTTCTCAAGAGAGAGGCCATTGAACCCACATCTTATGTCCCAGGTGAATTCTCTAACCCTTAATTCATCTCATACAACTTGGATGGTTTGGTTTTGGTTTGGTTGTGGGTGTTTTTTTTGTTTGTTTCTTTTTTTTTCATTTAGAAAAATAAAATCTCAATCCCTGCACAATTTTGTAAGTATAATGTTGGTGTCTACTTCTGAAGAAAGTTACCAGCAACGGCTTTGGCCACTCCATCCTCAGATTGTGGGTTATTTTTAATCCCCATTCTGAGGTTTGTAATTCTTTGCCAGGCGTGGGACGGGGAAGCCAAACCCATAGCTGCGTTCCAAACACCACTCCTGGGACCTAAAATTAAATATTGCAAAATATTTGCCCACGTGATTTGTCTAGTTCTTACCACTGACATTGGCCTTTACCTTAAATTAGCTTTCTCTAGTCCTTGTAGCTATTGCTGGGATAAAAAAAGCCCTAAACACATTAAGGAGAATTTTCATTCACAACTCAAGTATCCTCTCTATTTGTGTTACGTTAATATTGAAGAACTAATACTTCCTGTAGGGTTTCTTTTTGATCAGTAATACAAAATATCAAACCCAAATGTAGAGTGAGCCCTGTTTCACCGGCCAAAGCTGCCTTATTGTTTTGAGACCAGTAGATGGCAACCACCCATTGCAGTGTCAAAGGTAAATGAAAAGCGAGAGTTGTTTAAGTAGGGGATTTATTATGCCACAGCTTGAGCAACAAAGTTGTGCTACTCCACATAAGAAGAAAGCCGTACTTTATTTTTACTGCTGCCCATACACATCTTTTGAAGGGGAACAGTGAGATGCCCTTTTACATATGTAGCCCATTTTGACAAGCACTAATTGTGAAAATCCATTTGACTAAGATATCTTATGGCTGCTCCTTACTGATGATACCAGTCAAAAAAAGAACAAGTCAGTGGAAAAAAAATCTAAAGCAATCAGAGTGTCTTAGCTTCCACAGGAATAGCCTGAAGTTCTTATCATGATTAATTAGATTCATTACTTCAGGTAGGAGCAGTTAGAACTGAGTAACAATGGTCCCGGGGTTGGAAATAGACCTCTCTTTAGGAACTGACTGAAGCTATTGAGGTACTGCTTAATTAATTCTTGTTAGCTGAGTGGTCTTATAGAAAGTATTTCAACATGATCAATTTTGAAGACATTCCGATTCTTTCTACAACATTAGATTAAAATTTCTTTACTTCTAAGAGCAGACATTGTGAAGTTTTGAAAAAAATCCTCTCAAGCCTTCCAAGAACTTTGCATTTACACTTTAGAATAGAAGCTGCTTCATTAAAACAGGAGAACAGTTATGGAAATGTATCTGTAACCTTGCTAGAAGGATATTTAATTACCTATAGCCACATTAAGTTTTCCGTTAGCATTGATTGAATCATATTTTGCGAGTGTGTTTTCAATTAGGGTTGGCATGCATAACACATGTATGAACGCACACAGAAGCAGAGTCTATAGTACAGAAAAAAACCCCAGACCTTTAGACCTCTGAAGGATTCCAGCATCGACTAACACCCTGATTAGCAATTTTAAAAAGAATACGCTACAAATAGCTAAACCAGCTCACAAGAAGAGCACTGTCAGTTAGTAGAAGTAAAACAAAGTGCTCTGCATTACTGGGATGCCTCCCTCCAAGTTCTCAAGCACTTTGCAAACCATTAACTTGAAACACATTAACTTTCATCCTAGCAGTGCAAGGTGTGTATGTTTGTTCTCAGAACTCACATCTTTGCCAGGAGGACTTAAAAAACCTACTTGATACGGGTAAAGTAACCTTTCACTCTTGTTAAAGCTACAGCTTGATCAGCTGTGAATTTTTGTAAGTGGCTTTGAAATCAGGAGAAATCCAGCTGGGATCCATTTCCTAATGAATGCTAGTGAGGTGGTATCAGGAATAGCTTCTAGTATCCCTTACAACCCCCCCCAAACTTTTCTCATTATTTCCTTCATCTACTAAGATTTGTACTGTAAAAACCCCCTACTGTTTAATGATGTTTGAGTTCTATTTTTTCTTCTTTGAAGAAATTAAGGGCCTTCAGCCCAATGTTGTAAAATTTGTGCAACTTTATTTGCTTTAGCATGAGAAATTATGTGACTTGTATGTATTGATTTTCTTATGGGCCCGTGAGTTTTGCTGAGTCCAAGAGTTATCTTAAATTCTGCTTGCAGAAAATTGCAAATCTAGCAAAATTATTTCTTCTTTAAAAAAGTAAGCAAAGAGAAATCTGAATTTCTCTTTTTAGAAAAGAAAGAATTTTTATACAATAAATACTCCTCTGTTTATATTCATGCTTTTTTAAGCTCAAATAGTTGAGGAGGACAGACAGTTTTAAAGATTCAAGGTCTGTTGTTTCCATGAAGGGCTGAGGAAGGTCTCACTCCTGTTTTCTGGTACTTATCACAACAGAAGTCTGCAAGAGACCACCAAGGACAGTAAGTCTCCTTCTTTACAGCTGCCGTCAGTGGAGTTTAGTTTAAGTTCAAAGGAATCCATATGGACATTCTCATCTGCTCAATACTTTGTGCATCTCACAGGTCACAAAATACCCCCTTATCTACTGTAACAATATCTGGATTTTATAGCAGAATCCTGCTCAAAGCCTGAAATTTTACATGTTAGATATCTAAGTAGGGGTTAGTGGCATTTCCAAAACTTCATACCTCTACATTTCTTTTGGGTGTGCACTGAAATGTGTATATGATGAGCAGTGACAAAGTCCTCTGAAGATCATGGTCTGATAAGAATGTGGACACCTCATGTTCATTGGCAAAAAGGGCCAAATAAAAATATAATTACAGCCTTTTCATTCTTCTCTTGCACCTTCTAAAATCTGAAAAAAACAGGAGTGACCCCTGCTATTTTGCAGAAAAACAGTCTCTGGACTGTTTTTACTAAAACATTTCAGCGTCTTTGATTAAGACATTGGAAATGTTTCTTGTTGAGCAAAGCCATAGCACGTTGGGTGACAGGTTTCTTTGCTTGATCACGTTATAGTGGGGAATGAAAATACAATTGAGCACTAGAGCAGGTGTTTGATCATTGACTTTTGAGCAAAGAATAAAGTACAGATTTGCCCGGCGATTCTGATCCTTATTTCAGATGCAATTTGAAGCCTAATTTAAAGGAGAGGTAACAAGGGACACAGCCCAGTGAGGTGCTGAGCGATTCTGAGGTGGTGCTGAATGCTCTCCGTTACCATTGCTTGCAATGAGACTCAAAGGTAACCAGTCTTGGCAGGATCTGGACCATCATAAATTAACGAGATAAGATGGATAATGAATGAATGCAAAACACGGAAGGTAAGTCTCTATTTCTTGACAGTGTTCAGTGTGACTTTTGTAATTATTAACATAACCCTAAAAGCCTGAGATAGTCCTTATGCAAACGCTTCACTCTCATTCCATATTTTCTCCTAACAACAACATCATCTCCTAACATTGCCACAATGAGGAAAAGGAAGACAACAGATTCACCTCGTTCATCCACAGATCTGACCGAAGGGAAGGAGAAATTAAGACTGAAGCAAGAGGTCGGCCTGATTAGTGGAGTGTCATTAATTGCGGGCACTATGATAGGGTCGGGAATCTTTATGTCCCCTGAGTGGGTGCTCCATCACATGGGGAGCCCTGCCAGCAGCCTGCTTATCTGGGCAGCCTGTGGTCTCCTGGCCATGTTTGGAGCCTTGTCGTACGCTGAGCTTGGAACCATAATTAAAGAGTCTGGAGGAGAATATATTTACATCTTGAGGATTTTTGGTCCTTTTCCTGCTTTCCTTTTCGCCTACACTTCTGTTATCCTGGTGAGACCAGCTGGTTTGGCAGCTGTCTGTCTGAGCTTTGCTGAATACGCCGTTGCACCCTTCTACCCAGGATGCTCGTCTCCACAGGTTGTCATCAAAAGTACAGCCGCTGCCTGCATCCTGCTTTTGACTGTCATCAACTGTCTCAACGTGAGGCTGGCGACGTCTGTTATGAACATTTTTACAGCTGCCAAACTCTTGGCGTTGCTGGTGATCGTGGTGGGCGGAGTGGTGCTGCTTGCCAAGGGACAAACGCAGAGTTTTCAGAACGCCTTTCAAAACACGACCGCAGGTATCGGTGCGGTTGGAGTGGCGTTTTACCAGGGACTCTGGTCCTATGATGGGTGGAACAACCTGAACTATGTAACTGAGGAACTGAAGAAGCCTGAGGTGAGTGAGTGAGTGAGCTGGGTTTTACTTAACTTAATCCTGCTGCTAATATGTTTGATTCTATCTATGATTGTGTTACGAGGGGTAATCAAGGTATTAAAGCATCAAGGAGAGACTACTTAGCTTTCCACCTGGTTTGTTCCATTGTCTGGGGCAAGACACCTATGGATGTGTCACGAAAGGATAAAAGCGAGTCTCCACACAAAATAACAGCCTGCCTACAAGAAGCACTAAAATACCCCGTTGACTGAAAGAAAGCGATTAGGCAGCACTTGGGTGCTTTAGGGATGAAGTTTTGTCTTAGTGTTTGGAGGATCTCACTGCAGACACCTAGACTTATGCAGAAAAGCACTCGCTGCTATAATCCATACAGGTTGCTTAACACTGCATATCCCCAAAAGACTTGATCCATAATGTATGTATCAAAAACCCCACTTATCTCTCTGCATTGCACAGAGGGGGAACTTCGGAGCAAGCCAAGCCTCACTGGAGAGGGAATCTAACTCTCTGAATGACCCTTGTCTTCCTACATCTACTGTTCAGGCGTTGTTCTGTCTGTGCTGTAGGCACTGAAGTGGCTCACTTGCCTCTCACGTCGGCCCTCCCTGTGCCATATTACCTCTTTTTCCAGATCAGATACTACAGCAGTGAACAACCCTTTTTCAGCAAGAGCTGCGTGAGTGCAGAGTGTATAGAGTGTGCTTTCCACCAGCGCAGCACACAAGATTTTACAGACTAAATGAAAATACACAGTTAAATATTAACCTAAATGGCAAGCAAAGATCTTGGGGTCATGTGGCACCCTCTGCCACAGAGAGAGCACTGATATTCAGACCCTTATGGGATGGAGGCATCAATATAAGGAATTGCTATGTCTTGTCCTACAATGGGAGTGAAGAATGCAAAAATTGATATTTTAGAAATATACAGTCCTATACAGAAATATACTGTATAGAAATATACAGTACAGTCGCTCTATGATCACCCTACTAGCTGCTTTTTCCCAGTGCTTTCAGCTGCATAAGGTAGTGTTTGCTGATTTTATTGAGCCTTAAAATGATCTGTGGTGTTCCAAGATAGCAGCAACCCGTCTCTAGGAAAAAAAATAAATAGTTCTTTCCTAGAGCAAATTCCCTTTGTGCTGCATTGTTTTGCTTTAGCCTGTGAAGGAATTAAATGTGATGCAACACACACTGGTACTTCATCCGTGTCAGCGGGAAGATGCAGCACACCAGGAGACATAACACACTAGTAACAGATAAATTGATGTTAAAGTAACCAAGAAGTATGCAACAAACATCTTAGGCAGCGATGAACCAAAGCTTTTTTTATTTGGGGTTTGTTTTGTTGGGTTGTTTGTTGGTTTGGGTTTTTTTTGAAGACTAGCTTTTGATGTACAACCTTATGTTATGATGTACAACCTTCCAACTAAATGTGCAGCCTTACTGTTTGCCCCGTCATCTTTGGGAGACTGGTGTAAAAACTGCCGTGTGAATCTGGATCTAAGTCTCGTTCTGTGGAAAAACTTAGTGAGCGACGGAGTTCGAATGAGAGACGTGGGTGGTGGCAGAGACAAAACAAACAAAAAAGGCGCAGTGCAGGCATACATGTGCTGCCCCTAACGCTCTTGTCATCCCTTTTCCAGGTGACCCTTCCCAGAGCTGTGATGATTGCCATTCCTTTGGTTACATGCCTGTATTTGCTGGTAAACGTGAGCTACTTAGCAGCCATGACTCCATCTGAACTGCTGTCTTCAGGAGCTGTAGCCGTCACTTGGGGGTGAGCTCTGCAACCACTGAAGTCCTGTAAAGTACGGGTTGTCTCCTGAGCTTCAGGAGATTTATAGAATCATAGAATCGTCTAAGTTGGAAGGGACCTTTGAGATCATTGAGTCCAACCATCAACCCAACACTGCCCAACCCACCACTAACCCATGTCCCTCAGCACCACATCTGCCCGGTTGGGAAATACCTCCAGGGATGGCGACTCCACTAATGCCCTGGGCAGCTTCTATCAATGCTTGACAACCCTTTCCATGAAGGGATTTTTCCTAATAACCATCCTAAACCTCCCCCGGTGCAACTTGAGACCATTTCCTCATGTCCCATCACTTGTTACTTGGGAGAAGAGACTGACTTCCCCTGGCTACACCCTCCTTTTAGGTCCTGTTCCCAGTGGGAATAACGGCACTGCATCAGTCAGGCCAGGAAGACCTGTCAGGCCACGTTAGAGGGAAGCGTGCTGCCATTCCCTGCTCCAGGTGGGGGCTGTATAGCCTTCCCCCCAAAGGCCAAGGCTGACCAGCCCCATCAGGCCCATGGTCTCCAAGGTGCACCCAGGCTGCCAAGATGTGCTCTGCAGCACACCCCTTACTCCCCATTCCCGTTCATTCCCGCTGGGAACTTGTGGTTCCCCTCCAGCTCGTGTTTTTCCCCATGGAAAGTGGCCATAAACTGGGGGTGAAGTGTACACCAGGAGCATCTCCCCACAGACAGCGAAGATGCAGCGAGGGTGCATATCCAGACCTGGGGACCTGCCCCACGTGTTAGATACTTCCAGAAGAGTGGAAAGGACAATGTGCTGCCCCACTAATGCAGAAGCAGTGGTTTGGGAGCGAGGCAGGAACCAGCTGGGTGAATCCTCTCCGCTCGGCACCTGGAAATTAGACCATATCAGGGTCCTTTTGTTCAGTTTCTCTGTCTGTGGGGCAGTGGAAAATGACACAGATCTCTACAACACCTTTGAGAAGGAGAAGTGTTATACAGAGGTTGGGTAGCCTTTGGTAATCGTATTTTTAAGTTGGCTTATGCTTTTGCAGAGTTGAACAGAAAACTATTTATACCTTCCATCAACTTGACGTGTTTGGTGAAATTAAACAGGCTTTGTGCAAGACAAGGATTTTAGGAAGAGAAGGAAGCGACCTTCATGAGGGATGTAGGCACCATTGACTTCTAACCAGATGATCTTCCACCAGAATGTCCAGCCACAGTCTAAATATTTCCAAAGACATACAATCCATGATAGCCCTAAATGAGTAAGCTGGCAGAAATGATGACACGGTATGTCCAGAGATTATGTTGCTGCTCATCCTCTTCATGAAAGTCAGCAGCAGCTTTTCTTCTCTGTGCATGTCCAGTTTGAAGGTCTGACTGAACTCTTGCTAGATGTGTACTCTGAACACTCTGAACACGTTGTGGGACCAAACTTCTGAAATTCAAACAATTGCTTTGGCTTCAGCCCAATTCACAGAATAACAGGAATACATGCATATGGGATTAAAGGGTTACATTTTTATGCATATTAGGGAAGAGGTTATAACGCAGGATATTTCTCTGGGTCTAGTGGGAACAGTTTTTCTGTGATTTCCAAGATAATATTGTTGGCTGTAATAGCAGTATCTCCAGGATTTGCAGCACAGCATCTGTACACAAAAAAGGGGGGTTTGCCTGTTGTGACAGCTTTGTACACCATTGCAGTGTAGATGGATGTGTGTATATATATATACACCAGGCAGGAAGAAAAGCTTCCTTTTCTGGACAAGACAAAGTTACTAGCAACTAAATATTATGGGAACTGGAAGAAGACTTTAAATCATTAGAAAGGCTTTGGAAAAAAATTTTGGTGAGAGTAATGGAGAGGAGAAACCTACCTGGTTCTAGGACAAGTATTTGATACGTCTACGAGGTGAATGTTATGCTGTCAACTCTTTCCCACCACAGGGACAAAGTCCTGGGCAGTTGGGCATGGCTCATCTCCCTGTCGGTGGCGTTGTCTACGTTTGGTTCATCAAACGGCACGTTCTTCAGCGGAGGCCGCGTGTGCTACATTGCTGCAAGGGAAGGCCATATGGTAAGGACAAAAAAAAAAAAAAAAAAAAAAAGAGGTAGGGCTTGTTTTGAGCAACTTTACCTTCTTGTAATGCTAAAGCAGAGAGGAAAACACCGTGTATGTTCAACTGGTAGAGTGATAGCTCTACAGCGGTTTGTTTCTTGCTCAAAGAATTTCTTCCCCATCTTTTTCAAATGTGATGTGTATGCTGACTTTCTTCTTCAGCCGCGTAATTTCAGGAAGGTACATGATCATGTCTAGCCTGAATTTTAAGAACAGCTTTGAAATGGACAACTGAAATACTGCTGTGTCCGACCACCTGGCACAGGCTCTGGGGTGACCAAGCCGAGGTACCTCCAGGGAGGGCAAACCTGGCCGTGTCTGCGTGTTGGAAGGCAGCCCTGCTCCCGCTGGGAAGGTAGCCCAGCCCTGGCGAGCTGCCTTTGCAGGCAATACCGGCTACGCAAGCTGGTCTCAGGGGTGTTCCAGCCTTCCCATGGGGCAGTCCAGTTCAGATACGGCGTGGGATATCTCTGCTCTTCAAGCTTCATAGCAATTATGAGGCGACACCGAGCCTTAAAACCCCCCCTAGCTGGGGTTTTTAATTGGTTTTGTTTGGTGGGGCCAAAGCTGGTAGCCCAACGGAGGTCAGGCTGCTGCAGCTCCGTGCTCCCTGGTCCAGCCGGTAAGTTCAGCATGTGCTCCAAATGGGCACACACACACACAGACACGAGTATACAACATGTGTGTACATACACAGATGGTTCTACATGTACAGACACACTCAGCACTTACACAAACAGCACCAAGGGCCTCATCCTGTTCTCCTCTCTGGCTGATCTGCTAGTGGGCAATATCTGTATAGAATCACAGAATCGCAGAACGTTACAAGTTGGAAGGGACCTCTGGAGATCATCTGGTCCAACCCCCCTGCCAGAGCAGGTCCACCTACAGCAGGCTGCACAGCATGGCGTCCAGGCGGGTTTGGAATGTCTCCAGAGTGGGAGACTCCACCACCTCTCTGGGCAGCCTCTTCCAGTGCTCTGCCACCCTCAAAGGAAAGAAGTTCCTCCTCATGTTCAGATGGAACTTCCTATGTTCAAGTTTGTGCCCGTTACCTCTTGTCCTATCACTGGGCACCACTGAAAGAAGACTGGCCCCCTCCTCCTGGCCCCCTCCCTTTAAGTAGTCCCCTTGCACATATAAACATATGTACAACGTGGGTCCCTCCAGACATTCAGTCTGCCCAGTAGCTGCCCCTGGATCCCAGTCTCCCCAGTTGCTGGTACCTGGGCACACAACACCCCGAGGTGGCTGCCCCACTCCAGATGCTGGTTCGGACCCCCTCACTCGCAGGCACAACCCCCCCACACCTCCCCACGCTTCTGTTCCCTCTCAGTGCTTGTGCTGAGCTGCATTTGTCCTCCTCTGTTCTGAGCAGGCGTGTCGTGTTCCTCCTGGACCTTTCTCCTTCTTTGGTCCTTCCTCCCCACACCACCTGGCATCGCTGCTCTCAGGTGCCAAGGATACCACGCCGCACCGGCTCCGCTCCTTGTACATAGGAGGGAATCTTTTGTGCATATGAATGGCCAGGTGGGTTGGTGGTTACTGGTTTTGGTGGTTCCACAGCTTCTCTTGCTGTTGGCTGACAGCATCTGCTGTACTGGGGCGAGCTCTACGCTGAGCAGTTGACAGATGATGTGAACTTGACCATACTGGGCTAAGAGCTGACCGCTGATGCCATGTGTCATACACTCAGCTCTAGCAGAAGTCCTCGCATGATATTTTGATTGGGAATAAAAAAATATAAAAAAAGAAGCCTTCCTCATTAAACTTTCCCAATGAACCAAGCAATAAACAGGCCAATTCTCTCTGTGTTCCGGAACAAATCCTGCTTTGCTTTGTGGCTCATTGCCTAAATGTTTCAGGAGTAGCCCTTGTCTTATTCTCCTGTCAGCCCAAGAGAAGCCAAGCCCCAGAGAGACACAACAGGGACCAGAAGGGCGAGACCCTGCACGTGGTCCTGGGGATGGTCAGAGATGCTCTGATTTGACTCACACTGGTAGTTTGAAAACCTCATCTCGTCTGCCCAAACTGGGCACGTATGATCTGAAATCAGTGAGGCACAATAAAAATATCCTTGGGGGGGGGTGGGTTTCCATGTTTACACTCCTCGGACTTGAACTGCTTTTATATTATGATGCTTATTTGGAGATTAAGAGTGGCTGTGGCTGCAGACAGAGCTCCCCCGGCAGCGGAGGGGGATGAGTAAGGATGTCTGAGTCCGTGATATGATGGTATTTTGTTTTGCTTTGGCTTCCAGCCAGACATTCTGTCTATGGCTCATGTGCGATGCCTCACGCCCTCCCCTGCTCTGATGTTTACATCTGCGATGTCTTTAATAATGGTCGTATCAGGAAGCTTCACCACTATCGTGAACTTTTTCAGGTACGTATGTTTAACGTCTCCGTCTGCATCCCCTGCGCTCCCGGTTTTTGACATTCTTTTAGAAGTATTTCCTTTTAATATTTTTTTCAGCCTGGGCTATTGCTTTCTAAGCAACATTGGCGGGGTGGGGAGGGAGTTGGAGGGGGAGAAGAAAGAAAAGAAAGAGCTTAGGAACCAGCATCTTTGCAACGCATGAACGCTTCTGTAACTATATACTTAACTGGGTGTGATTCATCCTCATATTGAAATGAATCGATAATATTCAGTTCTCATTGTTTGTGCTGGAACGGAAATGAACGGGAGAACTCCTAAATTTTTATCAGTATTCTCGTTTCTTATTGGAGATATGAACATCTGGGATCTGCAAGGCAGGTCTGACGTTCCTGGATGAGCTTACCTCAAATATAATGCTGTCTTTTTTCTCTCTCTCTCTCTTTTTTTTTTCTTTTCCTTCCAGTTTTATAGCATGGTTTTTCTATGGCATGACTATTTCTGGTCTCCTGTATATAAAAATCAAGAAACCAGAACTGCCAAGATCTTACAAGGTGAAGTAATAATATTACACCGTTAAACCCTTTTCCTTTATTGCCCAAATGACTAAAAGAGCATTATTAGGAAAGAGTGAACACTGGGGCTGGTTGCTTACAGATTTAGTGTGGTTGTCCTTGCTTTTTTATTTCACATTTTTGTCTCAGCAAAGTCAACGAGGAGCAAGATAGTGTGAATATACAGGCATAGGTCAAGGCTGAATCCTCTGTCTTGGTAAGCTAATAACGCACTGCCCCCTCACTGTGGAAAATATATCTATCATATCCTCTTTTTTTCTGAAAGATTAGAGAGGAAGATGAAGGATGATTCTGACCAGCAATGCAATCACCTGATTATGCTCTCAGAGCTTGGTCATGCTCCTCAGGGGCTGGCTCAGGTGTAGGAACCTTGCAGAGGACAGAAAACTCATCCAGAATGCCCCAAGTCCTTTCAGATGGCCAGGGGACGGGTTTGTTCCCCACAAAGCAGCTAAGTGGAAGGGAATCAGGGGTTATGTGTCCTTCCCCCTGGTGCCGTAACTGAGTTGAGCTGCCGCGTTTCCTCAGTGGCTGAGGGAAATACTTTTACAGTATAGACCCCAGGAGGAGGGGACCCCCAAGACTGTAAGTGCAGGACAGCGATGAACATCCTGCTTTTCATGGGGTTCCTCCAGGAGACAGATGGCAGGCTGACACTGCCAGGCTGTGCAAAGTAATGTCAAGTGTCCCATGGGGCTTCGCATGAAGGAGAAGAGCAGTGCTCTGTTAAGGCTTCCAGTCACTGGCTTCCATGGCTCTGTCCTGAAATTAGGATGCTGGATGAGGACGTTCGCCCAACTTGTTGGCTAAATGGGCTTTAAGGAAAAGAAGTTCTGTCTCTGCAGTGGTGTTTCGTACACTGTACAGGACTCCCGCAGTCCTCCAGGACAGTCCTGTAAGGATGTCAGCCTGCTGCAGCCTTTGGCTTGATGGCCCGGCTCTTTCCTTAACTAGAAACAGCTCATGTCTGAAGGTTCGGGGTCAACTGACAACGTATGGCTGATATCCTGCAGAATCTGCATGCCTGTTGCAGGCTTATATTTAAAGATAAGATTTCCCTTGGTTTGAAAACAATCATTTTTATTAGCATTGTGCCAAAGGTGTTAGAACACAGTGGGGAGGAGGGGGCAGAGCGGAGCATCCCGCTAAGGCCGATGAAGCCAATGGCAGCTCTTCTCTGTGGTCTCACAGGTAACCACGAACATTTCCTTTGGTCTGTACCAGTGTCCTTGTGTTGGACAAAAGACACAAAAGTAAAAATTGGAAAATCCCAGCTAAAACATTCAGGTTTTTGTCTTTTGGTGAAATCATTTTGTCTTGTGCATTCACTAGCCTTGAGGGAGGTTGGCTTCAAATTTAAATGCTTTATGACCAGACTTACAGAATTAGCCTCTGAGGTTGCCTGTCCACCTGTCTATCAACACATGAATAAACCTTTTTGCCCAAGGGTGCTAAGATTCAGTTACGTGATTTGTGCACATTGCTGTGTGTTTTGTCTACAGCTCAGCTTTTGGATGCAAGGCAGTAGGGAAAGCAAGAACAGACCTGGCACTAAAAACAGTAGTTTGCATCTTCAGGTCTAGGAGGGCAAGGAAAATGAGGGGTTAGGATGCGTGGCAATAGTGTAGCTCTTGCAGGGGTGTTCAACCTTGGAGTAGGGGTGGGCTGGGAAACAGGATGTCTGGATTAATTGGGATTTCTAGGTCACACGTCAGGTTGCAGCAGGATTTCATCTAAAAAGCCTTCCGCAGAAGTTTCGGGGTGGACTAGACCTAGAGTGGCCCAGGATTATGTGAGTCTTCACGCTGTTGTTTTGCTTTCACAGGTCCCAATTATCATCCCCATAATTGTGCTGATGGCAGCTGTGTACCTGGTGCTAGCTCCCATCATTGATCAACCCCAAATTGAGATCCTCTACATCGTCCTGTTCATTTTCAGTGGCATCATTCTTTATTTCCCACTGGTTCACTTCAAGTGCCACCCACGCTTTTTACAGAGACTCACTTTGCATCTCCAGTTGTTCCTGGAAGTTGCTCCGACCACCAGGGATGCAAACTGAGATAACGTCCTCCTGGTGTATGGCTGCCTGCCTCTCCTGGTTTATTCCAGCACCTTGGTTTTCAAGGCTCATAAAACATTTTTCTGCAAGGGAGAAGGATTAGAATGTGTATCACTAAAAGTCTTGCTGAGAGGGACTAGACTCGTCATGACTCCTCACATTTCCTTAAAATTTTGGGGACATGTTTTTCTCATTTTCAGCTCTGCCTTGGCAGATTACGTACAGATTCCAAAGGAATATGTGCTTTTGAATTTTCCATCCCAAGAAGAGCTGTTTGTCAAAATCTTAGCTCTTAAATTTCAAGACAACAGGCAATAAAAGACTGACAATGAAATATTATTCCTATAGCAGGCTGTGACCCTAAGCCATTCCTGGCAATGCCTTTAATTATTTCTACGTAGTTCTTCCCACTGTGACCGCATTGCTTCTCAAATAAATAAAGCATGGGCACACCATGTTCACAACAAAGAAACCTTTTCCACTCAGCTCTTTGCTCTGGGAGCATGCGTTTCCTTTGCTCCTTCCAGTCCTAGGTGCACAATCACAGCAGCCCTTTCTGGGTCTCTGTACATGGTTTCACCACATTTCAGCCCAAACCATCCTACATCTCCCATAGAAAAACCACTGACGTGAAATGAGAAATAGTTTAAAGCTCTGTTTACCCAGCTGAGAATGCACTTGTCATCTGGGATCCATCCAGTTGTGGTGAGGACACAGGCAACATCACTTGATTACTGACAGGCACCCAATACCCTTCCCATTATTCCCCCAATGACAAATAATTTCTTTTGTGGCAAAGTGAGCAAATAAAAAGGCTCTACAACATATGTGCCAGCAAGATACTCTCACTGTGAACTGAAGAAACCACATACTGGGCTACATTCGCAGAAATGTGGACCACAGATCAAGGAAATACTCTGACCTTTTGGACTCAACACTGGTGAGGACACACCTGAAATACTGCGTCCAGTTTTGGGCCCTGCTGATCAAGAGGGAGTTGTGAAGACAACAGAGCCAGGCTCTTCTTGGTAGTGGCAGCTAGGGGCAACAGCCATAAGTTGTGGCTTAAGACGTTCAGGCTGGACTTCAGGAAAATTTCTTCCCCATGAGGGCAGTGCAACATTGGAGTGATGTGCAGGAAGGTGGTGAGATCTCAGTTCTTGTACATTTTCCACCGCTACAACTGTTTTCACTGATTTCCATGATTCTAAAGGCACAGCTCAAAAAAGTCATGGGCTGTGCTCTACCCACACCTGACACACTGCAGTTGCTGTTGTTTCCCATTACCTTGAGGCTCAAGCCTTTTCCTCTTGATCCGGGGAGAGACATTATATGCTGTTTTCTTTCCATTTGTCCAGGTTGTTCCTGGATGGGATCTGTCCTGTCGTGGCCTAAAAAGGTCTAGGTGTTGGTCTCTGAAGTGTCTTCTTGTGTCTCAAAGTACTGAATGTTACTCAGGTCAACTTTCTGTCAGTGTTTCTTCCTGGAACAGGGTCACCTGATCCTCTGGGCCTCTTCCAGCCCACCTCAGAGCTGTGTGTCTGATTACAGTCGCACTCTGTAATGCCACCCCTTCTCTTCCTGAGCCGTCATACCAGCAGCTACAGAGATGCAACAACAGTCTTTTTTTCCAAGTGTTAGGTGCGTAATGGGATCGGCCAGTTGCTCCTCATCTCCTAAATCCTTAGCTTAAATAGTGTTTAGGAGGATTTCCTTCTACTGCTTTTTACTGGAGGTGTCAACAAAGGCCAATGAAGGAAGAGTTTTCCCTCCTGAAACCTATGGTGATGCAAAATTCTTGGGACGCCACCTTGTCTTCCCTCCCTGTGTACCCTGATGGATTGTGTGTACTTAGAGCACTGATGAGCTTAGGGCTCTAGGGAACTTCCCACCACTGCCCTAGGCTCTTCATCTGATGTCCAGCAAGCTTCTTAAAGGAGCTGCATCTCAGCTACTTATCTAAAAATGAGGATGATGAAAATTATTTCTCTGATTATAATTTTTTGGAAACAATCTCCGTTTCCTACACATATTTATGGAGCCTAACACACGGGACTGCGCTCTTTTGAAGATCTACAGTCCACATCCCAAAACAGGGAGTTTAAAGGCTTATTTAAAGGTTGGACATGCGTAATATTTGTGGCTTTAGTGACCCATCCTTGAGTACCTAAGTACAATCAGGGTTGGTATTGTCTGCACATAATTCTTGTAGAACAGGAGTTATTGCCACTGTTTTATATTATGGGTGTAGTGTACTGTAGGTGATGAGAAGATGAAAGGATTAAGTGGCTTGCTCAAAGTCACACAGGAAACGTGTGGAAAATGGGACTGTTTCTCCCAAGGTCCAGTTGAGCATCTTATCATGTAGTCCATCCTTTTTCTCTGTGCACCTGTGACATATGAACAATATAATGAACACAAAAAGACTTAACGCTTTGGGTATTGGTTTGTGGATGGATATAGGGGAGCCAAAAAGCAGCAAGTATCATATTTTGCACCAATGTGATTTTCTATAGATTTTATTGTAACAAGATGTTCTCTTTATTTATGTTGCCTAGGGTTTGCATGCGCAAGTGTTTATAATGTCAAAACAAGATGCTGAATGCTCAGAGAATGGCAAGATAATTACAATAAAATGGACATTAAAATGAAGTGAGTTGATGTGGTTGTTTCTGTTTTTCATCCGAGGAAAACAATTCCATAGAAATGTTACTGCATGAGCATAAACAATCAGCATCAGGCTCATCTCTCCTTGGATGAAAGGTTTAACTACATGCGTGGGTGCTTATATGTGCGTACACTCATTTTTCAAAATGACTGCTTATCTATTTCAGCCCCAGCATATGCAAATCAGAATTTCTCTTTCCATCATCAAACATTTGCCATAGAAGTGTCAGGAAGAGGCAGCGTGTCCTTATGGTTCATTACCACAGCACAGTAATGAACGTGATGGCGGGCAGAGCTCCATAGCTCCTGTTGTGTCTACAGGTCGTACTGTAAGACCATGTTGGTCCCGTCTGTCTCTGAAGCTCCAGATCCCTGTGACCTCTGCTTGCCTCTTCCTTCATGGGCTCTGAGGAAAACTGGACTTTCGGTATTGCCCTCAAGGTAGGCATAAGTTCTGAACTTCACTGCAGCACCCTGAGTGCAATTGAATCCCACACTCCCGCTTGGCAACCTGTGACCACCAGTCGGGAGTCTTACCCTGGTGCACAAAGCTGAATGTATTCTGGGTCTTCTTGTGACTTTTTCAGAAGCATCAGAGGTGGACTACACTGGGAGGACAGCCAAGGATAGTCCAGTGTGTGAGAGGGGACAGAAAATCCTGCTTTGGTGATTTTCTGATAAGCTTTGCTCATATGCCGAAGTTGAAGTGATTGTCATAATCTGTGGTTGAGGAGGAATTTCCCCTTGGGTGAGACAGAACAGAATCCATAATGATTTTAATTTTCCTGTGTTGCAGAAACACAGTTCACCTGCTTGGATTGGCTGGGTTTATCTCATCAGTTCACTGCCAGTGCAGAGGGTTTGGCGCTCAGTCTCTCCTGACCTTTCCTGGGACACAGGAAGTAATGGAGGCCCCACTGGAGCCTCTCAGCAGTGCTAACTTGCTCCCCAGGTCACCACGCTGAGGGGATTGTAGAGCTTCTGTTTTCAGAGATGAAATAAATACAGCCAGCTCCGGGAATCATAGACCCTTGAAGTGTGGGTTGGAACCGACGTCTGGAGCTCTCCCATCCGACTCCCTGCTTGGAGCAAGACTATTCCTCACACTAGATTAGGTCACCTGTGACTCTGTCTCGCTCCTTCTTGAAAAACACCAAGGATGGAGAACCCACCATCTGTCTGCTCTTCCCTCCTGATAAAGAAATTTTCCCAAAGTCCAGTCTGAATCTCTAAAGCCACAGCTTGTGGCTGTTGCCCTTCACTGTATCATCTGCAACTGCCAAAGAGGTTGGCTCCATCCTCCAACTCCTTCATGGAGTTGTAGGTTGCTATTAGATTACCTCTTATCCTTCTTTTTGCCAGACTCCCTCAGCTTCTTCATGTAGGCAATTGTCTCTGACCATTTTGGGAGGTCTCCCCTTCCCTTTTGAGCTTGGGAGGTGTCAGAAAGTTGGATGTGATATTCCAAGTGTGCCCTCACAGGTGTTGAGTCCATAGGGACACTGATGTCCCTTGATCCACTGACTGTACTTCTCCTAACGTAGGCCACTATGTGTGACCCTAGCTCCTCTCAGCCAGCCAGGTCCCAGCCTGTGCTGATGCATGGAGTTGTTCCATCCTGGATGCAGGACTCGTGCTCCTCATTCCTGAACCACATGACGCACCCGCTGGCCTAATCCTCAAGTTTTCCCGGGTGCCTCTAGGTTGAAGTTCCACCATTTGGCGTGGCAGCCGCTCCCCCTGATCTAGTACCACCCGCAGGTTTGCTGAGAGCATGCTCTGTTACATCATCCAGGTTGCCCACGAAGATGCTGAGCAATGTTGGCCCCCGGTTAAACTCTTGTGGTACTTAGTACCAGCTGCTGACCAGATGTCAAGTCACTGATGTAGCCTTAGCTTGCTGTGTGAGGGCACACACCTCTCAGAGCTTCATCTAACGGTGTGGAAGGCAATGGCAAACCCATCCTTCCTACAGTTGGTGCTAGTATTAGAAACCTTGGATAGGTGGTGATAAATCTACCCATCAGGATGACCCAGCCCAGCAGCTCAGAAGGACCTAAATCTTGCACTTTATCATTTATCAACTAGTTAGTTGGATATCATCAGGGTCTTTGTGTAGGTGACTACTTCCTCATGAGGAAATGAGTTTTGCTAAAAAACCGATGCAGACCCAGGGCTATAAAATAAGCGGGTGGTCTTAGTTTTGCGGACTAGCAGTGAGCCTAACAAGTACTGAAATAGCCCATCTGTTTTTAGAATCGAGCTACCGTGTCAGATTTGTCCTCAGAGGCGGTGAACCCTATGGCTTGAGTGTCTGGTAGATAAATGATCATCTTTTTCTTCTAAAGACTAGTCATTAATTCTTATTGTTTAATTTCATGGAGTATGCCCTGGTTTTCATGCAGTGAGATGACAAGCAACGGGGGAGCTGAGAGAAGGGAAAATAAGAAGTAACTTGAAAGAGAATTCCTATATGTGCAAGTCTTGGCTTGTGTGTCTGAATTACCTATGTAGAATCCAGACACGGGCAACACCTAACCACCAAAGACACTTGCCCAGAAGTTCAGAAATGCCAGAATAAAAGTTGTTAGTTCATCGGTGATTCCTTTCCTTTCCTTTCCTTTCTGTTTGCATGTTTTGGGCCTATCTTTTAGTGCATAATCTATTTTTTCCATGGCACGGCTGTGTCATTAGCAAAGCAGAGCAACAGTTCAGTATTTTGCCTTTTCCCATTGCTCATGTGGTTGCCACGTGTCATCGACAGGTCACGATTCATCTGGAGAGGCAGCTCTGGAGTGAACACAGATTTTCAGTAGAAGGTATGAGCCCTGGCGCAAGGGGCATCACCACAGCCCAACTGCTCCCAGTTCTTGGGTTAGGGATTCTGAGCCGTCCCGTGGACCTCTCGGAATATTGCTCCTGCTCTCCTCCCTTTGCTGTGGCCTTACTCCAGGGCTCTGCATGCTCAGCTTTCCACTCACATCCCACCCTGTTTAAAAGGAGGCTAGTGAGAATTGAGCCTCGCTGAGCTGTTGTGAGGCTTAGTTCATTCATGTTTGTAAATAAAAGGAAAAAATCTTACTGAAGAGGAAGCAGGAGGGTCAAATGATGCCGATAGTTGTCTTTCTCCCTAGGCCAAGCAGCCCCTTTTACCTATAATCTATATTAAGTGTGCAGAGCCTGTAGAAAATATGCAGGGTTTCATTCTGGCTCCTGTAAGTCATAGCAGCCAAGCCACCACCAGCCACATCCATCCAAGGACGGATGCCAGTCCATCAGGGCCATGTGGGCACCTTGCAGGCAGGAGCCATGCCTCATGGAGAATGGATCGACGGCAGCCCTGAGGAGAAGGACTTGGGGGTGTTCGTGGATGAGAAGTTCAACCTGAGAGAGCAATGCATGCTCACAGCCTAGAGGGCCAACTGTATCCTGGGCCACATCAGGAGATGCGTGGCCAGCAGGATGAGGGAGACGGTTCTGCTCCTCTACTCGTCTCTCGTGAGACCCCACTTGGAATACGGTGTCCAGCTCTGGAGCCCCCAGCATAAGAAGGACGTGG
>VZTS01019937.1:582-23771 GCA_013400795.1 Pluvianellus socialis
GGGGGGGGGGTTGGTTGGCAGAGGAGCCGGGACGCTGCGTCACACGGGGCTTCAAGCAGGTTTAGGGACAGAGGTGACGATGCGACCTGGTGGCTCTGGCAGGCTTCAGACAACCCCAAAAGCCAAATCCTGCCCCATTTCCTCGCCCGCATCCATGGGGAAACCGAGCCCGGGGCTGGCGTGGGAGTCACCAATGCCCATGTGTCGCTTCCCCCCCCCCGCCCCCCAACCAAAATGGGGGTGCTCGGGGAAAACATCTCCCCCGCGACGTCCTGCCCAGGTCCCCCATGTCCTCACCGTGGGGACCTCGGCACCGTGTCCCGGCTCCTGCCTTACACCCCTCTCGGCACAGCCATCACCCTGAGACCCGGCACCCGGGCTCCCCCTTATATAGTCCCCGGGACGACATTCCAGCCGGGATCGGGTGACAGTGAAACCCAGTTCCCCTGGTGGCATTTGAGCGGATGGGAGCAGGGTGACCCGGCGCACGTGACGGGGGGCTGCGTTTCAGCCCTCGCCCCCCCCCTCCCTCCCCAGGGCTCGGCCGTGGGTGGCAGGTCCTGCCTGGACCACCAGCACCCATCGGAGCGAAGCTCTGGGGCAGCAGCACGTGCCAGCGCGGTCCTGCTGTTTGGTGGCCACCGGGACCGCACGGATGGGGGAGTAATTTAGGGTTTTTTTTTACCCAAACGCTCTCTGGGAAGGAGGAGGTGCAGAAAACACTCGCCAAATGCTTTAAAAGCGAGCGGGTTCGCAGGCACGACAGCACCGAGCGCATTCCCCACGGGGCGGGTGGGATCCCTTTGCCCCTGGCACGGACCACAGAGCCAAAATTCATAGAATCACAGAATCACTCGGGTCGGAAGAGACCCTCAAGATCGAGTCCAACCACAAACCTACACTGCCAAACCCACCCCTAACCCATGTCCCTCAGCACCACGTCTGCCCGGCTTTTAAATACCTCCAGGGACGGCGATTCCACCACCTCCCTGGGCAGCCTGTTCCAATGCCTGAGAACCCTTTCCGTAAAGAAGTTTTTCCCAATATCCAACCTAAACCTCCCCTGGCACAACTTGAGGCCGTTCCCTCTTGTCCTGTCGCTTGTTCCTTGGGAGAAGAGACTGAGCCCACCTGGCTACAACCTCCTTTCAGGGAGTTGTAGAGAGGTTCGTTTCAATTCAGGCGCCGAGTTTGCTGGTGGGATTTCCTCTGCGTGGCCTCACGTGTCCCCCCAGCTCGGCTGGAGCAGCCCCGGGGCTGGGACCACGCAGAGGTAAATCCCTCCCGTGTCCCTTCCGTGCTCTGCCACCACCACAACCACGACGCCCTTTTGCGTGCGGCGCGTGCCGGGTCTGCAGCCGAGGCAAAGCGCAGGGCTCGGGACAAGGCTGGAGGCCAAGGGCGGGGTGACGGGTCACAAAATGCTCGTTTTCCTCCATTTTCTTCCAAGTTGGTGCTTTTAACCCTTTGTGCGCTTTAGCACCGCACGCACGAACCCAAAGGGACGCGCTCACGGAAGATCACGCCTCCCTGTTGACGCGCAGGAAGTCTCCGCTCCGGCGTGCGAGCTCGCCTGGCACGTGAGCACGCACCAGGGATTTCGGGTTTGGGACCCGGGAGCCACCTTCGCTCCATTGATCGGGCTCTGGGCAGAAGCTCGTCCGGTGCCGACACCCCTCTCTGGCTGCCATCTTGTTTTCCTGGCCGGACCGTGCTCCGCCGTGGACCTGAACGCAAGAGGAAGGAGCTGTTTATCTCACGCCCGAGCTGTAATTCAGGAGTCAACATTGTCACCTCCTATGTCACCGTGTTCCCAACCCAGCCTGGGTTTTTTGGGGATGCCAGCGGGATCAGCAGCGGGAGGACACCCGCGCGTCACTCCTGTTCTCGCCGAGGGACGCACGGTACGGGGACGCTTTGGCACGTTCACCTGCCAACCCTCAGCCGCAGAGGGCAGGGAAAGGGGACGCCTTCGCAGGGCAGAGGGTCAGGGATGCCGAGGCTGCGCGTTCCAGCGGCTGGGAGACACGTGGCAGCGCTGACGGGCAGCCGGCCCCTGCTTTGGGCGGCTGGCAGGAGGCCGAGAGCTCTGCAGGCAGCGCCCGGCCAGGGCAGAGCTAATTTTACCACCGGGGTCAAACCCCGCGGAGGCAGGAATTGGGCACTGAGGATTTCCCCCGGTGAAAAACAAAACGGCGGAGGTGGGAGGAAAAAAGGGATGCTGCCACTTCGGTTCCTCACGTCCCCGATTCGAAGCGCGGTTGGAAAAGCAGCTCCGACTCGGAGCGTTCGCTCGCCTCCGAGTTCCGGTTCGTTCCCCGCGGGCTGCGCGATAACGGCGATACGCAATTCCTTTGCAAAGCTGCCACCTTCACACGTGCCCCCGGCCACGGCAGGAGCCTCCCAGGGAGCATTTCTAGGACGTCCTCTCCCGCCGTTACCGGAAGCTCGTGGGGATGGAGCCCCATCCGCCTGCGAACGATGGGCTCCTGACCCGGCAGCGGGATACTGTGCACCAGCCGACAAGAAACCAAGGGGAATTTTATTAAAACACAAACACGGGAGAGCGGTACAAAAATAACTTAGCTCGGTTTGCAGCAAAGTCTGTTATCCAAAAGGTACCTGACATAAAAACGTACAAAAATAATTTAGAATATTCTGTATTTCTCATAAAACCCTTTTGTACACACATCAGTATTTTACAGTCTCCTGGGGTATTTACACAAGCCCCACATGCGTTCCTCTGGAATCAGCAAATTACGCTTCCCAATTATTTTTGAAAGGCCACCGGGAAGGGAGCTCATCTTCTCTCCCCATCCACTGCACGTGCCGGCAGGGAGGCAACGCGTCTCTCCTCACCGCCGGGGCGGCAAATTTCTAACGTCCTCCAGCCTGCGGTTGAAGGAAAAGGAGCTGACACAAACCAGGGTGCTTTGTTTTTACCAAAAAAATAAGTTAATTAAGGAAATTTCACACGAATAAACGCAAGAAATTGAGTATCGGGAGCCCAAGTACCAGCTCATCGGCTGCCCAGAGCCGCGAGTCTCATCGGGGACCTGCCCTTGCCAGACGCTCGGTCTCTTGGCTGACCACCAGGCTTTAAGTCCCGTTAACAGGATACCAATTAGGCAAATTAAAAATCAAAGCCTGAAACCTACGGCTTCCACCTCCTCTTCCCTGGAAAACCCGGCGTTTGCCGACGCGTCGGGCCGCGGCCCGGGAAGCAGCCGCTGCGGGTGGCGTCTCACCAAGGCTATTCCTTCTTGGAGAGCTGAGCAGAGAAGATCCTGGCGATTCTTTTGGTTTCCTCTTCCGAGAGATCGGCCGCGGGCCTGGGACGAGTCAGTCTTCGGTACGGGATGCCGCCGGGCACAGCCCCGCGGCTGCTCTGCGGAGAGAAGGAACAAGACGTTACAGCGCTGCCCCGCGCCCGTCTTCCGACGGCAGCCGACCACGGGGTCGTGCAGCGCCTGAGAAGTCGGGTGCGCAGAAAACAACCCTCCCCGACGTGTTTTCCGTCGCTCCCCGGTTCCCCTCAGCGGGGTTTTTCCCCCTCGTTCCGCACACTGAGAGGCAACGGCTTGAAAAAAGACCTTTTTTGGTCCAGCTTGGATAACAAAAATCCCACCGCGGTGACGTATTTCCCTGCCCAGCGGAGCGTGAGATGCTGCAATCCTCGCTGCGGCAGGAAGCAAAACACAAAGGCCAAACTTCCAAAGGTCCAAACCGCGCAAACTCACCTCTGAATTCGTGAACGTCTACCCTCAGCCAGAATTATCACACCCGCTGGTTCACCGGGCTCTGACCCTCTGAATTTTGGTCTTCAATTATTATTTGGTTTTTAAGCTGCAGAAGCCTAAAAACCAAACCACCTTGCCATGGAGAAACAAGGCTCTTACACAACAAATCCAAACCTGTCTCTGTCCCCTGAAGGAACCCCTAACCAGCCGCCCGCGAGATGAAAACCACCGTCTTAAGCGTTTTAACCTCATCGGGATTTCTCCCAGACCGTGCGGTAGCACTAAAGATGGGTATTTTCAAAGTACAAAGAAACCGGCGTTTCTCCCCAGGTAGTTTAGAGCCAGGTCGCGCCCGTGGAGCACCCGGAGATCCGGCCTCAGCTGCCCGGAGAGGCTGAAGCCAGTGGGGCTGTTTCAGGACACGCCGCTCACGAGCTGCGGGGCCGGGAAGGGCTCCTGGAGAAGGGGGTTTGATGTGGAAAGCCGATCCGCTGCTCCGGCCTTTCACCTACATCCTTGGGCTGCTCCTCCATTCCCCGCCGGGCGCAGTGGCGGCGAAAAGGTCTCCTGAGGTGACCGGAGAAACGGCGGCGGGATCGCGTTCCGGCACGCTCCCCGCTTTGACGTGCACCGGTTGGGAAGGGAAAAGGGTTTTTTAGGAATAAGTGGTTTCGGAGATTTCTTGTGTTTGGTGAGCTGCGTTTTCCAGGCTCAGGTGCCGAGCACATGGAGCACTAGCCCCGTGACAGCATGGCTGGTGAAGACTCCGACGGGAAAACAGCCTCTGGATAAAAAACATTCCCTGATCTCCACATCCCGGCACAGCCGTGTTCGTTGGGCCAGGCTAATTGGCACAAGAGACTAATTGTAACCTAATTTAACATCAATTTCTGCAAAGAGACAAGACCGAGAGAGGCTGTAACCACAGGCCGAGATTTCCTAAAGGATGGTTTTCAGATAGGCTGGCCCAGCCTGCTCCGGCACAGCCGGGTTCGGGAGACAGCCGGATCAACGCTCCCGACAACGACGACGGTTTTGGTCGCCGGCTGTCTGGGTAATAACAAGGACGACAAGGGTGGGAGCAGCTTGTGTGGTTTCACATCCGGCGGCGCGGAAGAGGTTTACGACAAACTAAATTCCTAGAGCCGAAACCTCCCGGTTTCCTACAGCTGATCCTGCGGATTATGCGAGCAGTGCCGCAAAAGATTCCAGACTGGAGCCAGGCAAATAGCCAAGGGCAGGAATACTTTAAAACCCCGCCTGGTTTTCTCATACTGAAAAAACATACAGGTACATTCATGAGAAGATGCTTTGTCTTTCTTTCTTCTTAACGCTGCTCTGGGATGATTTTCCTAAACCATAATGGAAGAAGCCAAGAGAGATTGAACGCGGACCTGGCACGAATCGAAGCAGTTTGATGTATTTGCAAAGAATAATCACAGAATCACAGAATCACTTGGGTTGGAAGAGACCTTCAAGATCATCGAGTCCAACCACAAACCTACACTGCCAAAACCACCCCTAACCCATGTCCCTCAGCACCACGTCTGCCCGGCTTTTAAATACCTCCAGGGACGGCGATTCCACCACCTCCCTGGGCAGCCTCTTCCAATGCTTGAGAACCACAATTGGTTCGGATTGCCCTCTCCCCCGTCCCAGGAAGGTCTGGAACTGTAACAGAACCAAAAACCCAAGGGAATTCTGCCTCTTCAATCCAATACGTTGGCCAAATCGCAGCTAAACTAACCCGTGCCGCTTCTCTGCGCTGGCACCGTACTGCAGAAACTCTCCCGTTTGGTACCTAAAGAGGTTCCAGGAAAGACCGGACAGACTTTTTAGCAGCGCCTGTTGTCAGAAGAAAAGGGGGAATGGCTTTAAACTGAAAGAGGGGAGATTTAGACAAGATCTAAAGAACAAAAGTTTTATGGTGAAAGTGGTGAGACACTGGCCCAGGTTGCCCAGAGAGGTGGGAGATGCCCCATCCCTGGAAACATTCCAGGTCAGGTTGGACGGGGCTCTGAGCAACCTGATTTGGTTGAAGATGTCCCTGCTCATGGCAGGGGGTTGGACTAGATGGGCTTTAAAGGTCCCCAAATTCCCCAATTCACCCTATTTTCAAAGGGTCACAAAACTGCACTTCCTACCTCTCACAACTCCCCTCTCACGCGCGCTTGTGCTACGCGCGTCTTCGTGCACAGCCAGGAACGGCGAGACAGGAACTGGCGTAAGGAACACACGCAGGCGGCTTTCGCTGGCCCAGCCGGACACTTCTAATGAGCTTCCGTGGGAGCAGCTGAAACTCAGGGGGAAGGTAACATACCGTTGCGGGCTAAGATACAGGAAAAGAGAACAAAATTGCCTGGAGAATCCCAGATCCAGCAGAGGCAGCAGCACAGCTGAGGATTTGTGCAGAAACGACAGGACTTGCGCTAACCCAGCGACCCGAACCAGCTGTAAAACAACCTTACCCTGCTCGTCAGAAAGTATAAATTTGTTTCTAAAGGAGAAATTAAATGAGATTTTTCTCCTTGGTTCTTAGCGTTCGCAATCCAGAGGTGTCACAGGATTTCTCCTGCCTCAGGTGAAGGAAGTGAGTTGCTCCTGAGCTGGTCTGGTCGGTCAGAGAGGCTGCGGCAGGAAACGCTGCCCTCTGCGCAATAACATAGCCTGAAAGAGCACCGTGCTTTAAAAAAAGGGAAACTAGGACAGAAAAGTAGGTGTCTGCTGCTGTTGGATGACACCGAGGCGACGGACAGGAGTTTGTACGCTCCTAACTCTCAGTAAACAAGGTGCGTTTGGAAAACATGGGTGCTGGTTCAGGTAGAAGCAGCTAAAATACTCCTCTGCCAATTTTCATCCCGCCGCAGCCACCTGCAGCCACGCGGAGGTGGTTAGGATGCACCTATCTATCCCAAAAATCTTCCTAAAAATGGACTGCCAGCTGCGGGAAAGGCTGAGCAGCTTCTTCTTGTCGCTGTTCTGCAGGCGCAGGTGTGAATCAACATGGGAGATGTTTAAAAGCGCAGTTAGCACCCCCCCGGCTGGCACAGGCGATCAGAAGCCTTACGAAATTCCATTTGCAGCTTTAGCTTCACCGTATTTGGGGATACGGCTACGGGAAGGAGCTACACTTCCATACTTACCTCTGTATACAGCTATTTTTCTTTGAAAGACGCAAACCTCTTGCACGTGGAACATTTAGCAAGACATTCCAGCCGCATTTCTAAGACGCTGCTTTGACACACCAAAGGGGTAGTTTCAAACGGCGGGAGTATTAACCTTCTGCCTATTTTCAAGAGCACGCATCCGAAATGTCGTGTTTACACCATTCCTTGCCTCTGGAACAGGCTTTGCCAGTCCAGGCTATGACCTGGGAGCAAGCAGCACTTGTCCTGGGTTTCTCCCTCTCCCTCTCTGAGCCAGCGTCTCACAGACCCCGAGCATCTGACGCCCGGCGACGCGTTTCAGCAGAAAGGGGCAAGAGGGGAGAGGACAGAAGATCACGCTTCGCTTTTCTTTTTATAGAAAGGGCAGGGAGAGGGCAGGACACCGAAACCAGCCGAGGATTAGCCAACTGCTGCGTGCCAGGGACTGGAGAAAAGCAAACAGATTTATCAGCATTTTATAGGTCCTGGGCGGGGGGCGTGTGGCTTATTTCAAGGTCGAAGAATTCTGGTGACCGAGGCAGAGAGCGTTTGAGTACAGCGAGTTTGGCGGCGTTTCGTTTGTGCGCGGTGACGAAGGAGTGAAAGCAGATCTGTGTTAATAGGCTACAACCTACCCCCGTGTGACCTTGCACCTACTTCTGCTTTCGGGACAGGAAAAGGTTTATATCAAACCACCGCAGCCAGCAGCTCCGAACGGCCGCGAAGAATATTTCTCCTTTTTCTGACTGCGAAAATGAGGGAGAACATCAGCGTTTCCGTCCAGCAGGTTGGGAGGACAAATACAGTGGGTGAAAGCCTCAGCTCTGCGCTCCGGCTCAGGTGAGTAAGGAAAGAGAAGAGCGTTAGCGGCTGCGCTGAAACGGGAGCAGATCAAGAAGAAACGGCACAACCAAGAACGGAAGTTTGGAGCGCCGCGAGCCATCCGCATTTTCAGAACAGAAAAAAGCCTGTTATTCTGAGCCTAAGTCTTGTGGGATAAGTGTCACTTCTAATTTACACTGAAGTTAAATCTAGGTATATATATAAATATTAATTATTCCGTGTAAAACTGGTTTCCATCTAAGTCTCTTATCCTTCTGGAATACTCCTGGAGGCGAGGGGGAACAGAAAAAAAAAAAATCAAGATTTTTATCTTGATTTTATCTTGAAAAAAACACTTTAATGAAAAGTTTATCAACTCTCCAACTTCTTAAATACTTTCTCCTGCCTCAAAAGCCTTCATTACCGGTAGACTGGGCCAGCTCTGAAAGGCAGCAAACCTTAATACGGGCTTCCCAGCCAGCATCTCACGGGAATCACGTTTAAATGCTTTTACTCAGGCATACGATTGCCCCAAGCCCTAACGGGAATCAACAGCGCAGTGTTCTCTGTGTGAAACAACACACCTAGAGAGATTAAACGTTTGCCCCGAAAAACCAGCAACGGCATGTAAAATAGCGTGGAACACGGGAACGCGGTGGAGGCAAAGAGGGAGGAGAAGGGAGGCAGAGGCAACAGTCAGAAATAAGATTTGGATCGTCATCTGGGCCACCCACACAATATCTCTGACTCACGAAAAAAACCAGCTGTAGCTTTACCGTAAATACAAGACAGTGCTGGAGGCTGCTAAGTGCAGCCATGAACTTGGATAATTTTCCCCAGGTTGTATCAGGAACTGCCTGGAAAAGGGCGGAGAGGGGAAAAAGGCAAGCTGCTCGCTGGAGTGGAGAAGAAGCTGGCAGAAGTCGAAGCAGGACCGCTGGATCAGACAGGGCAGCGGGTGAGCAGCGTGGGAGAGGAGAGCTGGGAAGAACCTCGAGAACTGGAAGCCGGAGTCTGATGGAATGGAGAAAAAAGGTCAAAAAATTTCAGATTTCGTGAGGCTCTGCACAAGTCAGGTCGCTGGAAGGTGACCACAGCATCCAGGCTGAGCCTGAGCTGCTGCAGCACCTTCTCAGCGCCCCGTGTCCCCACAGCATGAGCCGAGGTGACCCTGGTGTCTGCTGCCAGCTCCTCTGCCGTGACCGCCTGCTTCACCTCCTGGCCATTTCTTCATCGCTTTGCGTAGGAAGACGGGGAAAGCAGGGAGTCGGGCACGACTGGGAGAGACACCAGGAACATGAGGGAGGCCGGGAGAGAGGTTTGCCAGCCGCCACCAGAGCGAGAGGGGACCGAGAGGGACCGCTGATCTTCAGCTGAGAACAGCTCAGATTTCAGCCTTGCCCTCGCGCTGGGCGTCTGCTGAACTGTGCCCACACCAAACAAACCCCCATTTAGAAACCCGCGTTTTTAAAGCTCATCAAGAACAAAACCAGGAGAAAGCAGTTTTCCTGGACGACATTGCGCCACCGGCGTAAGCGAAAAACTTCTTCACAGGGGCTGTTTGACGTTGGCTGCACAACACAACGCACAACCCAGTCTCAACAGAAGCCTCCAAGTGCTACCGCGAAGGATTAGCTGTAGCTAATCGCGGAATTAAGCTGGTTTAAGGTCAGCCTATATCCACATACCGCCTGGCTAATATTCTCCCTAATTATTAATCACTTTCAGGAGCGTGTTTCCAGCCACTAGGCTTAGCACTGCAGAGAGAGGGAGTTCAAGCAAAGCTGGTATTAATATTAAACCGGAGCTTTGAGCGCTGATTTGCGGACGCACGGAAAGACACGGCGCTTCCACAGGAAGAACCGGAGCTCACTCTGCACAGAAGGCAGAACTTGGAAGAGGGGGCAGAGGGGAAGCGATAGACGGAGGCGAACACAGGGAATTTGAAGGAGATTCCAAAGGAGAAACACATCTGAGATTCCGCTTCTGATTTCATGCAAAATATTTAGACACGGCACGAAAATGAATGCTTAACAAGCGCTAGGACACACGCTGCAGTGTAGGTGTTATAATCAAGATAAATCTTAGGATCCTGGAAGCACACTACGCCCAAGACTCCTCGGATAGAGGTCTCTGCTTTCACCAGGAACAAATTTCAAGGGCTTTGGGAAAAGATGTATTATGTATATCAGAAAAAAATAATTTTTACATCAGAAAAAAATAATTTTTACAACACAAACCAGCAAAAATTAAGGCATTTTACCTGAGCTGTAAGCACAGGTCATTTAATTGCAAGTAGTTTCCATTCCTTCAGAGCTATTTGATCCTGCCTGTTTCTGTTTGATCAAGCAAGCTGTCGCCAATTACAGAAACGTTCCTCGAGCGTTTGTTTCATGGGTCATAATGAGGGGAACGAACTCATTAGCTTTTCCGGGAGCGGTAAACAAACAGCCCAGCTGCTGCAGTACCCAGAGGTACATCAACACCCACAGCAAAGCCCTGGCTGGAAAAGAATAATATTTAGACTTCAAAACAACTGAGACTCAAAGGCCTTGCAGTAAATACATGTTTATGCATGTAGAAACACCTACGAAACAGCAAAGGAAATCAACAGCTTTCCTGTATGAGGAACAATCGCTCCAACTATTCCGCAATTCCCCGCATTGAGGAACAGTCACTTGGAACCCCTCAAGGAGGGACCCTCGGCACGTCTGCCCCCGACACCGAGCGCTCCACACGTGGGAGCGCCGGGATGCCATCCAGAGGGATCTAGACAGGCTTGAGGTGGACCTGTGCGAACCTCATGAGGTTCAACAAGGCCAAGGGCAAGGTCCTGCCCCCGGGTCGGGGAAAATGCCATGCACAAATCCTGGCTGGGCGGGGAATGGCTGGAGAGGCGCTGAGGAGAGGGACTGGGGGCGCTGGGGGGGAGAAGCTCAACGTGAGCCGGCACCGTGCGCTGGCAGCCCAGAACCCCCCCGGCCCCTGGGCTGCATCCCCACAGCGGGGGCAGCAGGGCCGGGGGGGATTCTGCCCCTCTGCTCCGCTCGGGNGAGGCTTTAAGATCCTTTCCAATGCCAACCATTCTATGATTCCATGATGCTATGAGAGGCTGTTTTGCTGCAAACTCCCTCATTTCATCCTGATCTCTAAGATAGAAATTGGAGATAATCACAAGTTACAGCTCGTGTCCTCAAAATTAGGCACTGCACCTCACATTAAGGCACTAAGAATTGTGCGGTGAGCACTGGCCACTTCCGCTGACCCCAGGGGAGAAGAGCAACATTCACTATTGTATACGGACAAACTGGTTAATATAAATGCAGAATTATTCCCAACCCTGCAGCCACGAGTGCTGAAAGAGATTCTCACAGAGAAGAGAGGTATCAGAAAGATCCTCCTTGACTCAGTTTGGAACCCATCACCTCTAACCTGAGTGCTGGCAGGCAAAGACAGGGAGAAGTACTTTTGTTCCTGCTCTAACGAACAGATTCCGTTAAGCTAAGACAATAAAGGATCTCCCATACTTACTTCCAGAGCTGTGGAAGGATGAGAAGACATGCTGAGCAGTCTCATGGAAGCTTCCATCTGCTGGGGTGGAAGGAAGAAGTTGGGAACAACAACAGGACCAGATCTGAGCAGAACTGTTAAGGAACAACTTTTGGCAGCGTGTAGTTGCACAAAGCTCCACAGGGGCCGCAGACGTGGAATGAGCCTCGCTCTAACAGCTGTGATGGATCCCAGATAGTGAGTCTCGTTCATTTTAATCAATATTCTATCGTTCTGAACACTCAGGGTCTCTCACCCGGCCTCACAGAGCGTGGGACACCGACTGGCTTTGCAGTAACACCTCACAGATTTGTAAACAACTTCATCCTGCAAAAATTCCAACACAGCTTGGTGAAACTGAGCATCAGATTTGGGATCGGGGCAAGAAACACGCAAACGTACTTTCAAAGCAAAATAAACTGCTTTTCTTTTAAAACAGAAGAAACACAAGAGCTACAATACATGGAGAAAAATAACACGGGGGAAAAAAAGACGTTGAAACTACCCAAAATGAAGTAACTCTCACAGATCACAGAGTATCTTGGTGACAGATGGTGAGGAAGTCGCCACTATGTTGTGTGAAACACAACATAACAGTCTTCCAACACCTTCCCAGGACACCAAGTCTAGACTCATTTTACAGGGAAGAGCTCCCCACAGGGAAATTCTCTTTCCTGAGGCCTGTGCGATTCTAAGCAAGAAACAGGACACGCTCCTCGAATGCAACGTGTGTTTAGGAAAAGAGAAAAGAAGGATACAAAAATATTTTTGACTTGACAGACTTTGCTGACTCTTCCAGTGGGTCTTCACTACTGTCATCAGAAGAGCGTTCACTGCTTCCTTCCGAGCCTGCTTGGGCTGATACACTCTTCACATAGATCTCATCGGAACCGCTTTCTTCCTCATCTTGACACCCTTCATTTACAACCTCACCGTCTTCCTCTTTCTCTCTTTCTCCGGTTTTTGGATCAGCCAAACCAGTATCTCCTGGAAATGCCAACAGTCCTTGGGAGGCTGCGTGAAACTTTGCCTTTTGCTCTACAGGTTTAGCGTGAAACGCTCTATCCCAACCACGATTTCCATTTTCTACGGGACCGTCGGCTGTTTGATGCGCTTCTGACAAATGAGCAGGCTGGAAAAGCTCTTTCTCTGTTGTCTCCATGCCACTGTTCAAGCTTTGGAAGCCTGGTACTGCCCAAGGACAACCCTCGTCTGCGTGAAAGCTAACGCGTGGGCTACGGGCGCTGAGCACGCTTTGGTCGTCATCTTGTAGTACACTGGAGAAGGCGCTGCTCCATCTGCTGCTTCCTCTTCGCAAAGAGTGTATCGGCATCGAGCGCTGATCTTCAGGCCCCAAGTCTACGAGCTGCTCGTCAGCGCCCTGCTCCACCTCAGACAGCACACTGGACCAGGGACTCGTTTTGTCCGTCATGGTTGTTATTTCATTAAGAGTTCGTGGTTCTATAACGTCTTCTTCGTATTCTTCTTCACTGTGTGGCTGGATGGCAAAAACACCTTCACCTTCCTGGATGTTGTCCGTCGGCAAAGGATGCTCATCTCCAGGGACAGCTCGGTCCAGAAATTCATGCAACATGTGTCTCTCAAACACAGATCTCCCAAAAGAGCCCGGCTGCTGCGGATCGCTGGAAACGCTGCGTGAGTCCGGCTCAAGTTGTACTTGACTTCCATCAGTTCTGGCTTCTTCATCCTTCTGGTTGGCTACAGGTGCAGCACCCAGCTTTCTGCTCTTGTCTTGATGCACATTAGAAGATTCTTTGCTATTTTTAGTTATAGTCTGTAAGTCTGATTAATAGAAAACAGCATCAGTCAACGCACAGAGCAACAATTCGCCTTTTATCTGATTTATTTGGGCTTTTTGCAGAAAATCACATATGCAAGAACAGTTAGTTAAACACACACGGCTTTGTCAAACGCTCTGCGGATGTGATCAGATTCTGCTCTCTACCGTTGACAAGGCCAGGAGAAGGACAGAAATGCTAAGGAAAAAGGGAAATATTCAGGATGAAATTACTGGGAAATAACTAGAAACACCTACATCAATGTAAAAAAAAAATTGGACGGTGAAAATCCTCTGATACACAGAGTGCACCTAAAGCAAATGGGAAAAATACCTAATCCCTGCAGTGGCTAAAACCAGTTTGGACAGTTCAGCCCGGACTGGAAGGAGAAAGGAATAATCTAGACAGGAAAGATGGATAATCTAACCACCTTTGCCTCTCATACCTTCCCCAGTTTTATTGTAGGGGCCCAAAAGACACAGTTGCTACTGATACTCTCCAGCTTTCAGTTCAATTTACCAACTTGAATCAAATAACAGACAATCGTTAGTTAAATATTTGTACAACAGAAATTAAGTCCGGACTATCGCTGAGTTGTGGTGGTAAAACTGTGAAGTCTGAAAACAAAGAGCTGCCTGTGCTCCTAACACGGGCTCCGAAAAAAGGCGATTGGATTAGAAGCCTGAACGTTAATAAAATCTACGCAATCCTGAAAATCTTTGGGGATTTTACAAGTTCTTTAAAAGGCCACAATCACCAATTTTTGGTTCCTAGTTAGCAGATCCTATTCATTTCTTGCATTCTTTGAGAAATTAGTTCACCACTGTTAGGCTAAACGGCAAACTACTGCTACCCCGAGGCAAGAGCAAAAGTCTTGCTGCGAGGTCATGGTGGAGGACTTTTGGAAAAGGAGGAGTTTGAGACAGACTGTAGAGGAGAGCATGTAAAGAAGTGGTAAAAACAATTAATAAAGACGAGAAGTGGAACAAAAAGAGCAAAACCTTGATGGCGATACAAGAAATGGCAAATTCTGGCATAATAGAAACGTGCCCTTCAACTCCATCTCTTGGAAGTGCTGCTTCCCTGGAGGTAGAATCATGGGGTCCCCTAGGTTGGAAGGGAACTTTAAGATCATAGAGTCCAACCATCAACCCAACACTGCCCAACCCACTCCGAACCCATGTCCCTCAGCACCACGTCTGCCCGGCTGGGAAACACCTCCAGGGACGGCGACTCCACCACTGCTCTGGGCAGCCTCGGCCAGTGCTTGATGACCCTTTCCATGAAGACATTTTTCCCAATATCCAATCTAAGCCTTCCTTGGAGCAGCTTGAGGCTGTTCCCTTTCCTCCTATCGCTTGTTCCTTGGGAGAAGAGACTGACCCCCCCTGGCTACACCCTCCTCTCAGGCAGTTGCAGGGAGCGAGAAGGTCTCCCTTCAGCCTCCTCTTCTCCAGGCGGAACAACCCCAGCTCCCTCAGCCGCTCCTCAGGAGACTTGTGCTCCAGACCCCTCCCCAGCTCCGCTGCCCTTCTCTGGACACGCTCCAGCCCCTCAATGTCTGTCTTGGAGTGAGGGGCCCAAAACTGGACGCAGGATTCGAGGTGGTTCCTCCCCAGTGCCCAGCCCAGGGGGACCATCCCTGCCCCGGTCCTGCTGGCCACACCATCGCTGGTGCAGGCCAGGATGCTGGTGGCCACCTTGGCCACCTGGGCCCACTGCTGGCTCCTCTTCAGCCAACTGTTGACCAACCCCCCAGGTCCTTTTCCGTGGGCAGTTTCCAGCCACTCTGTCCCCAGCCTGTAGCGCTGCAGGGGGTTGGTGTGACCCGAGGGCAGGACCCAGCACTTGCCCTTGTGGAACCTCAGGCCATTAAAGGTACCCACAGGCGGAAGCAGCACAGAGTAACTTTTCAACTGGCAGTGCTCCCAGCTACACTTTGTTCTCTACTCCCATAAATAATTTTAAAAGCACCATCATGGATTTGATTTTCTAGTCATTTTGTTTCTCGTAGCACTCGTCTAGTATGAGATGAGCGTGGCCTGAACAATTAAATTAACTGCCATAAGCGAGCGGGCTGGTGCTGAGATGAAGAGCGTTTACAACGGAGCTGATAGAAACGCCCAGAAGAGTAAAAAAACATACGTCTGAAAACAAGGTGCACAAAGAGATACGATTTCCTTCCCTCTTGTGTCATACTCCATCCTTATTAAGGATGTCATTCTATGTCCAACGGTGGTAATGACAGGGAAAATTAATTGTGCTGATGCCTCTAAAGGAGGAAATGTATCGAACGTGATAAACAGAAAAGAGGCTGCTTACTAAGTGCTTTGTCTTGGCTATCCTAAAAAAGCCTTATTTTAGCTATTCATTGTAGTGCCTAAATTTTACCTGAAAACAGAGAGATGCTAATTCCTATTAGCACAGAACCACAGACTCGGCTCAGTACCGGTCTGTGGATTGTGATTCCGCAAGATCTCCCTTTTTCTGCTGAAGAGACATTGAAATTTAAGTAGAATTTAGGCCACCTTGAGCGGACCTTAACTCCCACTTCATATTCCTTCCGAATGCTTCGGTTCAACGCTACCCACGACTGACGAGGGTTTGAAAGTCTGAAGCATTCTCCCAGCGGACTAACACACATCGATTACCGGCACCGGGAACCGGTCCTGATTAGGTAGGAAAGTTGAAGATACTTTAAGACAGCTTCCGACAGAAGATTCCAAACCAAGTGACAACTTACCATTGATTAGGCTGCTGACCTGAGACACCAACTGACTAGATTTTTCCAAAAGATGGCATCCGTTGGGATCCGCTCCTCTGCTCGCCAAGTCCCGACGATCACTCTCCAGTTCCTCATGACTTGGTTTGGACGCGTGGCCGTAACTGAAGTCAGGAAAAGACCTGGTCAGCTTCTGACTGAAGTATCTTTGTACCTCATCCAGCTCACTCAAGTTTTTCCTGTAAGCAGCGGTAAGAAATTTGGTAGGAGGGAAAAAAAAAAAGCCTGCGTCAGACTGGTTCTATTTGTATCATTCTAGTCAACAGCATGTAAATATGCAAATAGAGGATTAAGGTTATTTTTGTAAAACAGATCAGTAGGTGAGTGTTGAGGTTGCTCTGTCTAAGCAAGAGGATAACACTCAAGAACAAATGCCGAATTAGCTATGAAACTCAGGCTGCAAGTTAAAAAAAAGAGCTGGTTTTAAACTTACTTAATCAAAGAAAGCTGGATTTGAGATGACCTCCCAACAGAAGTCATAGAGGCAAGGATATTAATTGCCTGTATGACTCAGCTTGATAAAAATCAGAGGATTTCTACTTGCTTAACATCTAAGGATTTGATGCTATATTGCTTGTGGCAGCAGGGAAAGGGATGGAATGACTCCCAAAGTCTCGTTCAGTCCTACATTCCTACAGATAATAAATATTATTGTCCTAAAAATTATACCTGATTTACACCTAGAATCTAGTCAAGAGAAAAGTGCTTCTAGGAAGGAGAAAGGCGTCCTGTTGGGAAAGGACATCTTGCTCCGCGCACCATCAAAATGCTTACAGGCTCGTTCTTGTAGCTGCGAAAACCAGCGCAGAGGACAACTGGCCTGATAGCGCGTGTTGCGTCACCGGTGGGCAAAGATGGGCAAGGCCAAGCCTTCTACGCAGATTTGGAAACTCCGCTGTTGCTCTTTCCTTTCAGCGACTCACAGCACTGCCAGAGCCTCAGTCCTAAGGCAGGGCTGCCCCCTGGTCTCTGCTTTTCCAATCTCATCTCATCCTGCTGTAAATGACGCTCATACCCCACTGATACCTCTTCATCACCTACTGTATATTTTCATTTTTCACTTCCCTTAAAACTGGACGCAAAGATTCTTCAGTTTCCAGCTCTGCTTTGCAAACCAAAGGCTGTGAATGACCATGTTGGCTACAGCTCTGCTTTACCTGAGAGCAGTGAGAAGCGCAGCGCGTGATGACAGCGATAACGAGTCCATCTTCGCCGCCCGCTGCGCGTTGCCTTCTGCTTGCTGCAGGGACTGGTGAAATCTGCGCACGTTCTGCATATGCTCTTCATGACGAGGCGTGTGCGTTCCAGCAGGACTGATTCTGCTAGAAACAGGCCTGTGTTTAACGACAGAAAACAGGCTGAAATCTCTAATTGTGAAAAGTCTGCTGACTAAGGATACCCAATATCTTTACACGCACTAAAGAGCCACCGATGGATGAAACCAGCTCTTTCAAATGTCATCAAGAATGGCATTTGACACGGAGCTGTTGGAGCGGGGCCGGAGGAGGTCGCGGAGATGCCGGGAGGGCTGGAGCCCCTCTGCTGGGAGGATACTGGGAGAGCTGGGGGGGTTCAGCCGGGAGAAGAGAAGGCTCCGGGGAGACCTTCCAGCCCTGCCAGTGTCGGAAAGGGGCTCCAGGAAAGCTGGGCAGGGACTCGGGATCAGGGAGTGGAGCCCCGGGACGAGGGGCAGCGGTTTTCCCCGGGCAGAGGGGAGATTGGGATGGGATGTTGGGCAGAAATTGCTGGCTGTGAGGGTGGGGAGCCCCTGGCCGGGGTTGCCCAGAGCAGCTGTGGCTGCCCCATCCCTGGAGGTTCAAGGCCAGGTTGGCCGGGGCTGGGAGCAGCCTGGTGTGGTGGGAGGTGTCCCTGCCCAGGGCAGGGGGTGGCACGAGATGGTCTTTAAGGTCCCTTCCAACCCAAACCATTCTACGATTCTATGATTTACTGTTTCAGATTTACACTAAAATAAAGTAAATTGCGTCTACCCTCTCCGCACTGGTTAAAAGCGTGGCTGATAGGGAATTTGCAATGCCTGCTGGGAGCTGCCCACACAACGGTGTCCCACGAATTAAAACACTCTCTCACATGTTGTATTAAATATATAAACATTGGTGCTTGTTTTAAGAGACGGAAAGCAGGAATTGCTGCAGGATATCTGACAGTCCTAGTATTGGAATGTGCAATATGACAGCATTTCACCAGCCATGGACAGGAGTTACGGCAAAATAAAGGGGATAGACCAGTAATACTCTATTCTAACTGATGTTTATCATCCATATTAAAAATGAAAACACATAAAAACACAACCGTTATTCCTATAAAGTCCTGGAAGAAGTATCTGCCAGTTTTAGCAACGGCATAGTGTAAATCCTAATGTAGAAGGGTGTGAACGAAACAAATCAGGAAACATCAGTGAGAAGAAAACGAACATCTGGGTTTTGTAGGAAGGAACTTGCCTCGAGATTTCTGTCTCCTGAGCCACCCTCTCGCTGGTAAAGGGAATTTGGTATAATCTTTACGCCCAAACACAGGGAAAGGCTTTTGACAGGGTTTGATATTTTTTTCAGTAAAGTCACTAGGCTTCAGACAGGTAGATTTCTGAGCCCTAAAAATAACGAAAATGGTTGATAGCCAGACTTACTGCTCTCGAGTAGGAACACTGACTTCCTTTGACAACGTATTCAACGTCTGCTTGGAAAAGCTTGTAGCATTACTGGGAAACGTTGGAAAGCTGGGTTTCACCTAGAATGAAGAACACCACCACGCATGAGTCTTCCACAGCAAGAAAATAGAGAGATTCAAGTAGTACCTTCAGACGTTAACAAACAAAACCTTAAGCTTTCTAAATAAATTTTGAAAGGATTTTCCAGTACTGAACCAAAGTACCACTTCACAACACTCTTATTTCAAAAACATTCGTTAATTTCCCCCACCTTGCTGAAGAGTAAATGGATAGGGCATAGGAGTTACATTACATGTGTATATCACACCTCAGCGTAACTAGAAAGTCTAGAGAATAAAAAAAAACCAACCACAAGAAGCAGCAAATCTTCCAGGAAAATAGATTTCTGCCAAATTATTTTCATAACCAATTAAAGGCTGAATTTACAGTGTGTTTTTGGGCATCAGCTGCCACCCAAAGCAGCAAACAGAACAATGCCAGGCTCCCAGACATCCAAACCCACAGAATATTCTCCTAACAATAAAAAAACCAAAACCCAAACACCCACGAAGCAACAACAAAGTGAAGCTGCTGGAGATGATCCCGACCTAGGTTTGAATGAGTGCTGTAGCTCCTGTTAGCCTGAAGGAATCGCGGAAACACAGAGCAGCATTCTTAAAGAAGGAATTAAATGTTTCTGGTCTATTTACACAGCCCGGTTTACAGTACTCTGAATTTGCTATGCTTGCTCATTGCTTCAGAAACCCCCAGAGTCAGTGCTGATCGTTAGGAATCTCATCGGATACGCACGGGGGAGGAAACTGAAGCACGTACCGAAGAACTTGGTGCCTGGGTGCGGGCCCTCGCCTGCCTTTCTTCTTTGAGATTATTTATGTTTTGAAGAGGGGAAACTGCTACTTTGATCTGCCCTCGGCACTGCCCGCTGAAATCCGTAATATTGTACCACCCGCACACGAGCTGGAAGCCGGAAAGAAGAGGAGAAAGGTCCACGGATGCAAATCCTATCACGCGCTCCGTCTCTGGGGAAGAAGAATATAAAACACACATTCATTTAAGCTGCAAGTAAACAAAATATTTTCAGGAATGTTAAAAATCAGTCAGTTCCACAGCCCTTGAAACACGTCTAGACTTCACAGGCAAAGACATCTCACACAACTGAAAAAATGGTTTAAAAGCTGACAGCTCTCACTGAGGTCAAGAGCAAGGAAAGAGTGAAACAAAAATGGGGAAGAAATAGAAAAGAGAGTTTAAGACAACAGAAATGAGACTTGGATTTTGGTTGTTAACATGCTTCAAACTGAGAGACCTATGGTCTCTGATTGAGAAGTAGGAAAAATTGTTTCAAGCAATTAAACCAGCTTCCTCCCTATGGATCTGCCAAAACAGCTCTTCCTCCTGCAGCTGTTGATAACCCGAACACCTACACTGGTAATAATTCCCAGGCACCAATTTTTACCTTGCCGGAGAAGAATGCCAGAGATAGACAGAGGCAGGATGGCGGCCTCGCGGCGTGTAGGAAAGGAGAGGAGGGTTATGTACTCTACGCAATGCTTAACCCAAAGGATTAGTTAAACAAGGGTTGTAATAACGGGAAAAGGGGTTGTAATAAAGGGAGAAATATTCAGCTTGAAAATGGGCTAGGAAAAAAGAGACAAGCAGAGACTTGAAAAAACGACCCTGGAGGCCAATCTGGGAACCTCAGCAAATGCATTCCGCCTCCAGAATTGCCTTCTCACTTCAGAAACTCCTGCTTTCTCCCCTTTTCACTTTGCCAGAACGTTCAAAAATGCTGATCTGTCATTCCACTGTTGCATCTTTTGGTGCAACGTTTTTGTCTTTTCTGTCTTGCAAATTTATCTGAAGTACAGAACAAACAATCCTATCCAAGAAAAGGAGATTATTTAGATTACTTTAGCAGTTACACTCAGCTAAAAATGTCGCTGCAGAGCCAATGAAAGCACAGGGCAGGCAGAGGGACTGCAGGCGAGTCACTGTGTACACCCCGTACTCTGTACAGTACAGAGAAAGGAGGAGTTACACAGCAAGTTTATTTTTGCAGCAAGAAATCAGTCAGCTGAACGTTAATGTAAACATAAACGTGTCAAACCAAAGAAAAAAAACCCCACCAGTATTTTAAAGCTGATATTGTAGCAGTTTGAACTGAAGAAGCAGAGCTGTCTTCCCAGCAACAAACACAACGATTTTTGCGCTTACTCGGACCAATTAAATATTGGAGGATCTGGGCTAGCAACAAAACAAGCCAAGACCAATTTGAACTATCAGCAGCCTCTTTTGCCATTCAACAATGAACAGCAGCTTCAGCACAAACGCTTACAAAACGCTTTTATGTTGTTAGGCTTGAAACCCAAGACCTTCAACTCCCCCAGTAAATGCTGGGACTGGGTAGAGGAGCAATTGTTAAAATACATCCATGCTCCTATAAAATATTTGATGACAACTGGCTGGATACACTTCGACCAGCTGCAGAGACAACAAACAGCAAATGAAAGACACAGTAAAGAAACTGGGAGTTTCTTTCCTGTGAAAGAAACTTTCTCCTGGGAGAAAGTCTTCACTGGGAAAATCCTACCTCTAAAATACCGTCAAATTAAAAACTGAACCAAACCTTGCCAGGTGATTCACGGGGAAAAGGAGGATGACGAGAGGCTGGAAATCAATGGGTATTTCTCTCCAGCATTCTTCTCGTGCGAGGTAAAAAATGTCTTTACGATTCCGCTCTCCAATTTACTTAATAGCATTTACTTTACTTGTATTGACTAGAAGTCACCAAAGGAAAGGGATGCAGAAAAACCACTCCTCTCAATACCACACTCGAAACTTTACCTGCTTTATGCCACACTTTGAAGACCAAGGTTTGCTGGGGATCCAGCAGAAGCTCTTTGGATAATCTGTTAAGAAGAAAATCATAATTTGTTACGCAAAGCCGGACAAAAGAGCAAGTGCAGTAAAACGCCTCTGAAGATTCGATGCCGTTGCATCTATCCAGACAAATCTGTTTCCTTCTACAATGATGGGTGGGGGGAGAACACAACAAAACCCAAAATAATTGAGCCCCCAAAAGCTAACTATCTTTACGTTGTTTCAGCTTTTGCTTATTCAAGAATTACTTCCCTCTCCTGTTTTCAGCTTTTCCTTATTCAAGAATTATTTCCCTCTCCTCGCTCTTGTTGTAAATTTAAAAGATAGAACAATAAAGCCACGAAGAAATGGAAATAGAGTTTATCTCATGACTTAATAATACAGCAACAGCAAAGCACTGGGATTATGGTCGAAAGCTGTAATATTTTAAGTTGATTTCTGGGAAAAACCACCCTGAAAACTGAAGTGCCAAGTGCAGAATGGCTTTTAAGTTGTTTGAAGGAATTCAAACGTGACTCTGAGCATAAGCCACCTCTGAAACAAAACTTTTAAACTTCAGCTACCATTCTTTTAATGGTTTTCTCTTCATATTACAAATTCCCTAAAGCAAAAAACCCAACTCAGCAGTCTGGCAGAAAAGCCCACTCCTGTGCAGGCACTGGTATGTATTTGCACGCATTTCGTGACGGGCAAAATAAATTCGCCGTGCTTTTTTGTTGCTGTAGCAGACTTGTCCCACCTAGTTTTGAGAACCCTTTTGGCAACTGCTTTGGAATTAATTTACAATTTGGTATGGAAACACTGGGGAAACCAGAAGACTGCAAACACAGGTTTATTAGTGAATATCACCACGTATGGCTTGATCTACTGGGGTTCCTTGGAGCGGTCAATTCATCTGCTCTAATTTAGGCTCAGATATCTAAGTCTGAGCTATGTTCCCCACACTATTTCAGCAGTCACGGAAGAGAAATAGGCATCCGTAGGGAATTTTGTCCTAAGCTGGGTCTCTCACACTGGCCAAAGTGACTCAGCATCTGGAGGTGCCTGCTCCGCGCCGGTGACTGCAGAGGAAGCCAGGGCTGAAGAGCTCTGAGTCAGAAACCTGCTCCCAGACACATCAAGTTTCAGTAGGTGAATCCAAGCTTAGAGCTCTGGTCTGGAACCAGCGCGTCATTTCTAAGCATGAAACAAAGTAAAATGTCCAGAAAAAACCAAGAAATTGGACCAAGTCTTTCTTAACCTTGCCAGGAGTCCTTTAGCAAGGGACTCCTGCCAGGAGCCCCTTCCTTTAGATGGGGAGACTCCAGATGAGTGGAAACAGACTGACTCCCCCAAGGTCAAAATACGAGGCAGACAAGGTTATTTGTGCATCAAACTGCCCTTCCTCACGCCAGCTTTAAGCCCGAGCCTCCGCAAACAACTTTCCACCCAGTATGAGCACGTGGTGATGGTAAAACATGGAAACAGACATTTTTAGCTGAGAGTACAGGCCCGGTAAGTAGAAAAGCACTCCCTCTCCCCACTGGATATGTCCTTTTCACACCGAGCCCGGCTGTCGGACGCAGAGCGTGTCTGTGCCAGCCCACGTCGCTCACCTGGCTTGTTGCTGAAAGTCCCAGACAGGTGAGTCTGTATTTTCTATTACTGAAGTGGTTATTGGAGCATCTGCACCAGCCACAGCGAATGATACACAGCTACTGGGTGCTGTCACTTCCCGTTCTGTCAAAGGGCTCCCTAAAATGATACAGAATTAAGTACAGATTTATTATTAATAAAATATATATA
>VZTS01019938.1:0-13220 GCA_013400795.1 Pluvianellus socialis
CTCCTGCAGCTGCCGGCCCAGGTCCGCCATGGCGGGGACCGGTCGGTCGGACCGCTACAGCGCGCCGCCCACCCGCCCCGCCGCCGCCGCCGCCGCCGCCATCTTGCGGAGTAGCTGCATCCGGGTGAGCGGCCATTTCCGGCGGCCCGCCCTGGCGCGGGGCGCTGCGCGTGCGCCCGCGAGGGCTGAGGCGGGAGGCGAGGGGCTGAGGCGGACGGGCCGGCGCGTCTCCATCGCTCGCTTATGGTCTCCGGTGCCGCTTGGCTGTCTGTAACCGCTGCTTTTTCGCCGGCTCGTCGCCGTTCAGGAAAGGCAGGCCAGCGTGGCGAAAGGAGCGGCGAAGCCACTCAGGCAGAGGGGGATGCCGGGGGCGGCCATGTTGCTGCTGGAGGGGGAGGCCGCTTTGGACGCTGCTGGTGAAGCGGCTGCAAGGGCCCGGCAGCTGCGAGCGATAACAGTTTACAGTCTCGGCAGCTGGAAGGAAGCTGGTGTGACAGTCAAAATGTAGATTGGTAAGAGAAGGGTGATATTGGAGAGGGGTACAGCTCACAGGGGAGGTTGCAGGCCAGAGGAAGGATTGCCCAGGGTGACGGCCTGGTGGCTGGAGGCCGAGCCCTGCCCAGCGCCATGCTCCTCCCAGTATCCTGGGCAGCATCCCCGCTCTCCTCGCACATTCCATCCAGGTAATCTCAGTTCCTCTCTGAAGGAGAGCTGCAAGAGATGCCGCATGTTGGCAGCCACAAACCCGCTCAACAGGAGAGTCTAGGGGTGCAGAGAATGACTAAGACCTTGCCCGTTTGTTACTGTGCGCTCAGCCAAATCTGTTAAATTGCTGGCTGTTTATTAATGAGATTATTCACTGCCCTTTCCTCAACCAACCGTTACACCAAAATAAAACCATCCGACTCAATTCTTCACCCTGGTTTAAATAAGTAATAAAAATAAGAAATGCTAGTTTAACTTGTATGATTCTAAGTGTTTACTGCAGGGCTGAAAAATTGAGATATTTGGACACCAGAGAGCACAGTTTCCATCATCAGTCCCAAATCTGCAGCAATATCCGTAGCGGGGGTGAGTCGCGTCGTAGACCAGGCTACCTTACAATCCGCAAATGAAGTTTGAAATGGTTTTTGGGCAGAAGCTGCCTGCCCCATTCGGGGGAATCAATACATTTTACACTGATAAATGTCAGAGAACATAAAACTCTCTAGAAAAGTGTTACCGTTGGCAAGAAGGGATTGAATGTTACCGAAAATGTCGCACTTGGAAGGGTCCTTCTTAGGGCCTGCATTCCCTCTTCCTTCTGGCAGCAAAGGATGCCATCTAACCGCTTGGGGGAAGACGGCCTTCCAGCCCTGTCTTCTGCTGCCCTGAGGGTACGACACGCTGCCAGGTGGTTTTCCCCACGCCGTGGGGTTGCGCAACGAGCGTCGCAGCCTGCCGCGGTGGGCAGGAAGCGCGGTTTCTTTGTCCACAGCAAAAAGAAAAAATTAAAAAAGTACACCCCAGCGAGGTGTATGTCAGCTAAAACCGTACGGCAGCTAACGGCTTACGTGCCAGAACCGTCCCCTCAGCTTTTCCCCGCTCCCTCCCGGCCCCGCGGGCGCTGCCCGAAGCGTGGGGCCAAGCGGCTGGCGGGCAGGAGCCGCGCCCCGGTGCCGTGAGAGGCGGCCCCGCTACGCCTCCCCGTTACTCAATATTTCTTGCCCTTTATAGGAAAAATATGCGCGGGGCCGGGGCTGCCCTGAGTCACCGGGGGCTGCGGCTCCCGCCCACGGCCAGGGGGCCCCGGCCGCCGCCGGGCCCAGCCGGGGCGGGGTTTGCGTTGTTCGCCGGGGCTGGAGCCGGAGCCGCCGGAGCGCCCGTGCCGGCAGCCCTGCCGCCATGACGGGCAGGTAAGGCCGGGGAGAGGGGAGCGCAGCCCGGCCGGCGGGCGGGGGTCGGTATCTGGCCCCGATGGGCTGTTCCCGGCCCGCCACAGGGGCGGTGAAGGCGGGGACAGCCCCTCTCTTTGCCCCGGGTGAAACGGTGGCGGTGCCCGGTAGGAAGCGGTCGGGGGAGAAGAGCTTTCGGTCCTGTGAGGCTCGGGGCAGGCCGGCTCCCCGCCATTCGCAAACGTGACCTCGTGGGAGAGCGAGGGCTGCTGCGCTGTGCCGTACCCCTGCGCGGGCGGAGGGCGGTGGGGAAGAGCAGGAACAGGGTTGGGGGGGAGCGGTTGTGGATGTGAGCGGTGTCCGCCGGGCAGGCAGGCTCCCTCCGGCCGGCTGGTGCGGCTCGGGCACTGACAGCCCGCTCCCACCGCCCCCCGCACCGCCGCCCCACGCCTGGGGACCCTTCTGGCTCATCTACACGCTGCCCCCTTGCCCACGCGCTCAGTTCCCTCTTCTCCGGGCTGGCCTTGGAGTTACGTGTTCCAAGAGCTGTTTAAATCTGGAGCTTGATTCTCCTCCCACGCTGTCTGACAGTGGAGAACTCTGTAAAGGCACCTAATTGACAGATGTAAATGAGAAAAGCAGTGGGGAAAGCATTTACTGGCATCTTCCGAGGGTTTGCACAAAAGTTATAGTGTCTCTGATCACTTTGTCCTCCTATCTGTAAAATGGAACCCAGACGTTGAAAAGCAGTTTGTGAAAACAAGCTTGCTTTTGTAAAATGTCTTGAAGATGAAAAGCCTGACAAAGTAATGATAAAATTAGCAGGATGCTTTTTTTTTTAGGATAGTCATCCTCCTGAACCTTACTGTCATTATTGTAGTCCTGGAGCATTGCTCTCCTTGACTAGAAATACTGAAATAGATCCAGAGTAGTTTCTGTATAAGTATTAATTTTTCTTTTGTGTAAAGACTTGGTGTTTGTGTTGTGCAGCTTCTTAGGATTATTCGATGTGGATTATTTGGTGGGTTGTTAGGTATGAGAACGTGCTGAATAATTGTTATAGCCTCATCTGTGATTTGGGTGAGTGGTTTTTTTGCTCTCTGTGATGACGAATTGATGTTGATGGGTGGTTGTACACGCTCAAAACACTGCTGGTTTTTGCCTCCTGTCTTTAGATTACTTTTCAGTCTTAATGGTCCCTTTTTTGTTCTTCTGATATGTGAGATAGGTATGTATTTACAAGTTTACATTCATTTCCTTACAATTAGAAGAAGACTTAAATGTTCGCAGGTCATGGGTACCCATGCAGTTCCTAAATGGGGACAAGATGGGGAGGACCTGGGAAGAATTGTGGCTGTATGAACCCAGCCAATTGTTATTTTTATAGAACTGGGGTGTAGTACTGTTTAGAAGGACACGTTTACCTCAGGTGAAAGCACTCAGCTGCAGAGGACAGTGGGAAGTGCCTGTGGATGGTAATCCTTGTGTTCTCTCCGTGCTTCCTCAGAAAGCTACCTGTTAAGGTACAACACTGTATTCAGTGCGAAACTCTGACATGAAGCATTGAGGCTTAGTGGAGAGTTCCAAGCTAGTCGAGACGCTGCAGAGCATGCAGTTCTTCAAAGTAATGAATTAAATAACACTTGCATTCACTTTTCAAAAGCTAAAGCCGAGGTCTGATCATTTTAATGACACTCTGAAGGATATCTGAGGAAAAGGAGACAGAAATCCTGCATTACATTCTGAATTCATTCAGAAATGTTTGTCCTGGAAAGTTCGTCAGCTGTGAAAATTTCTAAATTTCTGTCTGCTGTCATTCCAATGACAGAATGATTAACTGCTCTGAGATGTCTACCATAGCTGTAATTCAACTGACTTTTTCCTCGGTAATAGTATTATCCATTTAGGGCAGCAGTTTCCCAGCAAAACAAAACCTGTACTTTTCAGTGCCTGGGAAGCGCTGCGCACTGCTGAGCCCCTCGCGTGACAGATGCCATTTGACCAGCACCAGTGCTGCTGTCGGGCTGGGACAGACTCCCGAGTCATTAGGAAGAATTTGGCATTGAGAAGGTACTTCCTTAGATCCACCTACAGGTCACTCTAGTGAACTGTGTGCGGCCAGACGTTCCGTGTTTGTTACCTGGTAGTTCGTAACATCTGTCGACGCTACGTAATCAAATGTTCTCCAGCTTTTGAGATTTGGGGTTTTCAGGGTTCTGAAAGGAGTTGAAGTGTTTCACAGCTGGAGCATCCCCACAGTATCCATCTATGGGAACCTTCCAGAGCCGGGAGCGTGACATAAACGTGCCTCTGGTCTTGAAACTGTTGACAGAGGGAAGGGAATGATTTTACTGGCTTACAGTCTGTTAAAGCGAAGACGACTGGGGAACATGAAGTGCTGACACATTGTTCTTTTTTACTTCACCTTTCTTGTCAAATAGAAACACAAAAGGACTCACTTCTAGGTACTATGATTATTGATGCATTATTAGTAATTAAGATGGGTGAAAAATAACCCCATTTTTGTTTTTAAGTGTTCTGTCTCGTTTAGCTGCAGAGGGTGTCTCCTGAATTTAATTAGCTGCAGTAATTTGGTTTACTGATTTTCAGCATTAGGGAAAAATGCAGTTCCAGAAAATACAAAGAATGACGTGCACTTCTATCTATTCGTAGTAGAACATCATTAACAATAGGAGACTATTGAGCAAATTGAATTCAAATACTACACACATCACGAGTTACATTGGTACAATGTGAGGATTGTGGTTTTTTAGAGAAAACTGATAAGCAGATCATTGGAATTTGCAAATATTAATTCTTACTGCTGCGTCTTGGCTGAGCTATTTTATTTCTCTGTGTCTTGACAAAAGTAGCTGTTATAGTCCCTAATTTCAAGAGCAGTTGGTGGTTTAAAGGGATTGTTAACTTAAAAAAAATTTTAAAAAATCACTCTTTCTTTGAATATATCTGTTCCAGCTAAGATCCAAAGATAACAGAAGTACATTAATGAGATATATGTATTTTAATTTTATTGAATTCCATGTTGTTTAACTACATTTGGAAATAAACTCTGTGTAAGAGTTAATGCGTTAGATATAAAAACAGTATGTTTCTAAGCAGCCTTCCTATATTTTGCAGTGTTGAGAAATACAATTTATGTGATTTTTTGGTGCCTTTAGAAGTATACTATGGTACTGCCTTACCAAGAAATAAGTGACAAATTGCTTCTATAATTTGTATTTTACGTGTTTGGTCCATCTCCATTTTGATTTTTGACTTTTTGAGGATTGTTGGAGTTTGGGGGGGAGGGGGGATGTTGGCTGTTGGTTTTGTCTGCTTGTTTGTTTGTTTGTTTTTGTTTGTTTTGGGGTTTTTTAGGTTGTGGGGTTTTGGAGTTTTTTTGCTACTGTGTTTTACCCTGTGTCCTTTGTTGTTTGTGATGGACTTATTCCTAAGAAAGAGGATCAGTGAATGGCCAGTGAAAAAAACCTTGTCAAATGTCCAAAGTAGAAAATAAACCAGAACTGAGAATAATTTCTTTTAAGACTTTACTGCTGCGGTGTCAATTAGAAAACATAAAGGAAAAAATGCCTGTGCTGTTTTATATCGCCTTTAGAAATTAATCTAATACAAAGCACAAGGAAAAATGCTTCCTAAGTGCATGTTTCAGGGCATAATTATTTTTGAAAGAAATTTTTGTTATCACTGTACTTGGTCTAATTGGGATCTGGATACGCCTATGTACTTCCTGCAGTCAACAAAAGAAGAACAGCTGCATTTACAGATACGCTTATTGATTGTTCCTAATCCAGTTGAGGTAAGAAATAAGAGTATATTATTTTTAATTAGGCTAGCGTGTGACTAGATCCTTTTTAATTGAGTAGAAAGCTGGTGCTGTGCGTGTGCTCCATTTTATGAAGCAATTGCAAGTAAAATGGTTTGAAAGAGGAGGAGAAAGAAGGGAGTATAAAACTTGATAATATTAAGAAAGGTTCTTGGTGCTGACTAAAAAGTACCTGCATCAAACTAAGAGATGTCTCATCTCTCTGCGTTATAAGCAGGCATTTCTACTCTTCTGGGTTGAAAAATGTGTTTTTAATCTTACTATTTTTCCATCTAAATGTGCCCTCTGAGGCTCTCTAGATAAATTTTAACTTGTCGGAAGGTCCTTAGTAGTCTGTTCTGGGGACACAGAAGTGCTTCTCCAAGGAGAACTACTTGTTAATGCCTAAAAGAAGTCTAGCTGCTTTCTTCTCTGCTTTGGCCCAGAAAGTAATCAGCTGTAAGATTTTGGCATCGACCTGGTCTCTTAAGGCGATCTGTCAGAGGGAAAGAAAAACAAAGTGATGCATTTTCACTCTTTCTGTGGGAGGCAGCAAGAGAGGAGCGAGTGACCGAGCTTGTGTTGAGGGATGGCAAGACAGGATGGTTATGTTTTGATTTTTTTTTCCCTTTAATCCCCTCATCTTCCCTTTTGAAGAAGAGAGTCATACTTTTCTGTGGGAAGAGCGGTTATTTGAAAACCAATAAAATCATGTCCTGTGAGTCAGAAGGGTAAAAGCTTAGGTGTTTGAGAGAGAAGGAGATTTTTAGCCAGATTGCTTAAGGTTAAGGGAGATTAATGTTGTGGTGATTTAATATTTTGCTTTGTGCTAAAAGTAAAAAGGTAATTTAATATTGCCTTTTAAAAGTGTTTTATTGCACTAAAATTTAAAAGGTCAGCAAAAATGCCCAGTAGGGAGGACATTTTTCTTCTTTTGTTGCATTTATGTCATAAAGTAGAAATGGATAAAGCACACGTGCAGTCTGAAAGAAATGGTAGTGTCAGATTGCTGTCAGAGGTCAGGAGCCTGAAACCCCCACTGAAATGTGGGGTGAATTGTAGGTTTTGAGGTTACTGATTTCTGGTTTTGAAAGTATGACATGCTTTATTTGTGCCTGTTCTGCCGTGTCCCTGTAAACCCCTGTTTTTCTTTAAGGCACTCTGCTGGCTAGTACTCATTTAGTGCTTATGAAGTCATCACTTCTGCTTCTCCCTTTTTTTTTTCCCCTGTATAGCTTGCCAGGTTGTAGTCATGGAATATATTTCACTCTCATGCTACAAAAATCCTCATTTTTTAATGATTTACTAAAAAGTAATTTGTTGGTAATGACTCGAGATGTTTTTCATGGCGATGCTGATCAAATGGCACTGACTCAGATGCTCCCATCCTCTGCTTCTTTCCCTTTGTTCTCTTAAAAACTGACTTCTGTATTCTCAAATTTTTCCTCTTTTTACCCCCCTACACCGGGTTGGAGCCATTTGTGCTGTGCGATCCTCTTTGTCTCTTGCAGGGATGGGAGGAAGGGGGGAGTGGCAGAAAGGGTGACCTTCTGTTTGAAGGCCCTGTTCAGTTCCCAGCAGAGAGCTCTGGAGGCTGGAATGCCAAGTATGTTCCTTCTCCCTGCTTCCTGACCCTCCACCGCATGCCACTTCTGCAGGCTGGAGTGTGTCTGGAGAGCGAAAGTCTTTGTGGTTTTGTTTCTTGGAATATGCTTTATCCAAATGGAAGGAACAGCTCTGCTGTCTGCATTATCCCTAAGACATTGCGTGATGCAGCAGCCTGCTGGGAACTGCCTTAGAGATGGCAGGGTCAGATACTGATCTGCAGTAAACTGAAGTGTTCATCTCCAAGAGATCTAGTTTTGCTTTTCTGTATTTTTCTGTTGCTTTGAGCAGAAAGCCTTGTTGAATTAAGCGTATTAATTATGTGAAAACTCAGATTTATTTTTTTTTAGTCTCATGAAATTTATACAGATACGTTACGCGAGTGTAATACAGAGGGAGTTGCCGATGCAGACTTCTAGCGTGCTGGCTTAAATAGGTAACGACAGGAAAGAGGTTGTCGGACCTTTAAGACAGCAGCAGAATGGCAGACATTGTAAGAAACAATGCTCGAGCAGGGGTCTATGCATCCTGCTTTAGCTCTTCGAAAATGTAAAGGCAACTCCCAAAAGGAAGGTGACTCATTGAATATCGGCGTTGCTAGTGTTCGCTCCTGTTGTCTGTCTGTCTCTCTGCATTCCCCTTCACAGTGGCATTGGGTGCCATGGCTGGCCTGAGACTTCGGGGGCTGGCATCCTCCAAACTTTATCAGCGCCGGCAGGATCGGCTAAGTGGCACAGGGTCACTCCTGAGCAGCAGGACAGATACAGCAGCTGGGATACGTGGGTATGTCTCTGAGGTGAAGGGGACGGCACTGCATTTTCCAGCATTTGATAGATGTTCGGATTTGGTGGTGGGGCTTTTCTGTTTAAAGTGGGGATTCTCTGCACACAGCCAGAGGGGATGAAGTGTGTTTATTTTCATTTCCAAGTAGATTACAAAGGAAAGGACTTTCCTGATGAGAAAGCTTTCGGTTTTTAACAATAACAGGAAGGCAACAATGGAGAACCCTTCCCATTTTGAAGCACTGTACTAGACTGTTCAGAACCAACATTAATGCTAGTGTCATTAATGGTGAAGCGGTTAGGCACTGTGGGAATAAAGAAATGGTGAAATGCAGCCATTTTTCAAAATGTTGATTAAATTCTACCCTCCTTTGATTTTTAAGGCTCAGTAGTCCATTTATTCACCTATACTTTTAATAGCAATCTAGTTCATTTTTTTGGTAAATAAACCCAGTCCAGCAGAAACTGAAGCTATGAGCATAGCTATTTTTGAGATTATTTAGGTCATGTCAAACAAAGTTTCTTAAATGTGCCCAGACAATTCTGTTGCTTGATTTGATCATTACTTTTCCTGTGCTTCTGGTTAAAATTTTACTTTACTTCTCAATTTTCATTGAAACTAATTTTGGGCAGGAGAGAAATTGACAGGAATTAACTAAAGCTTAGCTTCTTGCATTTTGGGAGAACTGAGCTGCAGCAGCAATATGGATCTGAAGTCTTTGTCACTGGGGAGAGCAATAAGCATGCAGGAGAGATGGTTTTCTAGCAGTCAAAATTTTTGAATTTCAGTCTTTTCGTAGCAGGAGGTAGCCTGTGCTTACCTGATGAATTAGCCTGATGAATTGAGCAATTGGCTTCTCATTTTGCAATACAGATCCCTCACTAGAGCCCTCCTTTTCTCTCTGTTTTCCTTTCAGCCTACAGCTACCAGTTAGTTGGTACATGTTCAGTTTTTCCTACACGAAGTTGTGGGTGTGAATGTCTGAGAATTTAGTGAGGAGCGGAGTAAAAAGGTAGTGAAAGAAATGGTGATGCCATTGAGTGGAGAGGATGCTCTTCAGGAGGAGTGAGGAGCATAGACGGGACCTGTGAGAGAAAAGAAAATAAGCTTTGAAAAAGCAGCAGTGGAACACAAACAGCAGAGTGTGACCTGAAGACAGGAAGGATGAGGAGATAAATGCCCAGACATAGTCATCTCCCATTGTCAAAATGCAGTTTGCTTTCAGCTCTTTAACTGTCTTTCATTGTGACCTGTAACAGCCTTCCAGAAAGAAGGTGAAGGCACAATATCCCCATGATTTCCGATTATTATTTCATAATAATTTTTTCAGAATTTGTAAAGATGACAGAGATGTTTCAAGCCTTTGTTTTGTTGTGGGGTTTGTTGGTTTGGTTTTTTTTTTTTGTAAATTGGTGTTTAAGGCTCTCTCTCTTTAGTAGATGTACTTAATCCTCTGCGCAGAAGGAATGCCCTTTTCTGAACAGCACATTATAGTACTCGGCACTACACTAGTATGCTTTTGCAGGAGAACAAAGTTAGTTCTCAGTGGCCTTCTATGTCAGCTAGATTTCAGGAGCTGGAACTTGGTGTTTGGAAAACACCAAGTATCTGTAAGGGGTTTGGTCAGCTCTGTGCTAAAGTAATTCTTCATTCAGCATTGTGACGAAGGAGAACTCTGTTAGACACTAAACCCAAAAAGCTTTGGAGACCAATTAAAGAAAACTGATTTTTTGGGCTGTGTTTTTCTGATCTGTATGAGATCGCTCCTTTTAAACCTGTGCTGTGTGAGGCTGCTAGGGGAGATGTTCTGGGCAGCGCTGGCATAGCAATGCCGTAGGAATGGTTCTCCAAATGTACTGCATCGGATTTGGGCACGTGAGTAAATGTAGGAAGAGTGGAGCGGGGCGGGGAGCTCACTGAAGGTGAGCACAACTGGGACTACAGGGCTGTGGTGCTCGGTGGGTGGTGTGGTTTGGGCTCTCCCCCACCTCTCTCTCCAAGGAGAAGGGGGAGAAGAGAAAAAGACTTCTGAGTTTAGAAGAAACTAAACTATTTTAATGAAATATTAGTAGTAAAATAATAAAAAGGACATACTGAAATTTATACAAAACCGTATCAAGCTCTCGGATTGATGATCACGTCACCAGTAAGCACTGAGAAAGTCCCACACTGGACTCGGTGGCAGATGGGAGCTGGATTCCAAATTTGGATTTGAGAATGCACAGATCAAGATCAAAGGCAGATGAACAGACAGAGTCCTCCTTGGACGCCGGCCATTGAGGAAAGAGAGCTGACCCTTGGATCCCTCAGCTTTTATCCTGAGCATGAGGCAGGTGGGATGGAACACCCTGTTGGTCAGTTTTGGGTCACCTGTCCTGTCCACTCCTCCCTGCAGGTGCGACCCCTCTACGTGTTTCTGCTTCCCACCTCCAATGGGGCATACAACAAAGCTGGCTGTCCTCGGTCGTTACAGCAATGAGTACAAGCAAGAGCCTCTCTGCATCCCATTCCTTGGCATAAATTACAGCTAATCAGGTCTTATCATCCTGAGAACAAGCAGTGTCTCCACAATACGCTGTTGATTTCCGAGAGTTTCAGAGAGTTCAGTTAGTTAGAAGAGGCTTAGCAGCAAAGTAAAATTACTGAGCAGAAAATTGGTTGTTTCACCTCACACCGGGACAGCAGGAGAATGCCCAGGGGCTGACGCTGCACTGTGTTGAAGGCTGTGTATGTGTTACTGTGGTGACAAATGTACAGAGCAAGGCAGACCGTGCTTGCATGTAAACTGTATGCTGGCAGAATTTTTAATAAAACCAGGTGGGTTCAGAAACAGTTTTTGCAGCTGGCAGAGTGTCTTAGGGGGCAACTGCCTGGATAGGTGGAAGTGAATATCTTTTCCACGTCATAGTTCTTGAAGTAAATGAACGTAAAGCCACGTATTTTGCTTTTACTCAGCAGATGTCAGCACTGAAGGTTGTAATCTATTTGGGAATTTTGTCTCCTGAATTATTTGTGTTTTATCCACAGTTTTTGAGCTACGGATAATTTTGGCTTCTCCATCCTGATAGGTCCTGATAGTTTATGTTCTTTCTTCACACAAATGATAGTAATCCAATAGTGTGGCTGCTAGTTGATGATAATTGTTGAACACATTTGCGGATGATCTGTTTTATCACTGCTGGTAAAGAAACATCAGATTTTAGTTCCTTTGAGATAATGGAAGTGAAGAAGAGAAAGATTAAATGTGTATAAGAAATTATTTATCAAATAGATGTTGTGGGTGAAGTGCTACATGTTTGATAGTAGGAGAGTGTTTTTCCTGTCTAAGAGGTATAATCTGTTTCAAACTTGCACATTTCTTTTGTTGCTGTTTCCCTGGGCTGAGTGAACACTGCTGAATGTGTGTCTTTCTAAGTCATTGGTCGCGATTTACTGGCAATAAGTATTGCATCGCGTTGAGAGGGACTACCAAGTACCCATGGCACGGTGGTTTTTTCTGTGTGAATACTGGCAGACTCTCCTTGCTGCTGCTGGTCTCTAAGGTCTGCCTGGTTGTGGCTTCGCCTGCAGGCCAACCATACGGACATTGCATTCTGTTCTCAGCTGAAATGTGTGAAGGAGTGGAATTTTCTGTTTAAACCCCTGGCTTCTACTAATAGCAAATTGCTGTTGCTGGCAGGCCGAGGAGAGATGAGGACACATAAAGACTTTTTTCCATACTGTGACCATAAGTTGCATTTGTATGTTTTTCTTAATTTCAGTTATCCCTGTGTAGTAAATGAGAACAAAAAAAGTGTTTGTTACTTTGAGAGATTGAGGGCTGCATGGTTGAGGAAGATGCGCTCACTATTAATTTCTCATTTAGCCAGCTGAAAAAATATTTAAATAGGGAACGAACTGAAAAGTCACTGCAAGCAGAAGGAGAAGTGCTGAAAATGTTAATCTATGCACATAGTTTTATCAAATGCACAACAAATCATACATTGAACAAATGGGATTTTTTTTTCCTCCAACATTTTATGGCAAGTTTAATAATAACTTTAAAGAAGTTAAATCAGTTTAGGAAAGTTGTCCACATAAAAGTCAGTTGCAGTGAAGAGATTTTGGAAGTGTGATAAGGGTGGTTGAGGGCTCGTTTTCAGCAGAAGTTCATGAACTGATACCCTTCCTTTTTCATTTTCTTTACATTAGTCATTATCTGTGAAATGAATCATAATGTCTGGTATTGTCCGGGCAAGTATCTTTTTCTGTCTTTGTCTACATCAGAGCCTTAAAGCCACAAACCCCCAGCCATGCTCTGAGGATGGGAAGAAACTCCACTCCTGGAGTGCTCTGATTTTTATCTTAGCTGCTGGCACCTATGATATACACAAGTGATGGTAGCTTTCTCGATTTTTAACTTTTCACTATCCTAGGCATCTGCGTGTGTATACACACTAGAAATTACTATGGCAGTGTTACCATATTGTGATATCTTCTGTATGCACTAGTTTCTAGCAGTAGACCAGAAGGAGTGGAGAATACCTTTCTAGGATTCCCTAGCATAGGTACGGTGCCATCCTGCTGAGGTTTGGACAATGCCCTGGGCTCTTGTATCTTGAAATGTTGTCTTCCTTTCTTTGTGTATTATCTGTAAGGGGTTTGGTCAGCTCCGTGCTAAAGTAAGTCTTCATTCAGCATTGTGATGAAGGAGAATTCTCTTAGATGCTAAACCCAAAAAGCTTTGGAGACCAATTAAAGAAAACTAATTTTTTTTTGACTGGGCTTTTCTGACAGAAGCGCTCCTTGTGCCTGCAGTGCCTTTCTTGGACCTGATGGAGTCTGAGACTGTTCATCTGTTCTCCTTGTTGTGTGTAGTTGTCTGGTTCATTTTGTCTTGCATCCTTGTTTAGGAATTCTACTAATGCAAAGGCTGGAGCTTCTGCTCTACTCTCTTAGCACTGCAAGTATTAGATTTTTTCCTCAACCTGTCGATGGTGCTAGATCCCTGTGAACAAATGTTATAAAAGGAGGTAACAGTATAGTGTTATGTATGGTAAAATATGGTAAAAAGCTGTAGCATTTTATCCAGCTTTCTTGGTATTTAAGTCCAACCTTTCTTTTCTTGGTTTCCCCCCCCCCCCCCCCCCCCCCCC